>JAODAL010005021.1:92500-148688 GCA_025379985.1 Phyllomedusa bahiana
CTACACTTGTCCATACGCTGCTCTACTTCTATACCCACACACTACACTTGTCCATACGCTGCTCTACTTCTATACCCACACACACACTACACTTGTCCATACGCTGTTCTACTGCTATACCCACACACTACACTTGTCCATACGCTGTTCTACTGCTATACCCACACACTACACTTGTCCATACGCTGTTCTACTGCTATACCCACACACTACACTTGTCCATACGCTGTTCTACTGCTATACCCACACACTACACTTGTCCATACGCTGTTCTACTTCTATACACACACACTACACTTGTCCATACGCTGTTCTACTTCTATACACACACACTACACTTGTCCATACGCTGCTCTACTTCTATACACACACACTACACTTGTCCATACGCTGCTCTACTTCTATACACACACACACTACACTTGTCCATACACTGCTCTACTTCTATACACACACTACACTTGTCCATACACTGCTCTACTTCTATACACACACTACACTTGTCCATACACTGCTCTACTTCTATACACACACTACACTTGTCCATACGCTGCTCTACTTCTATACACACACTACACTTGTCCATACGCTGCTCTACTTCTATACACACACACTACACTTGTCCATACGCTGCTCTACTTCTATACACACACACTACACTTGTCCATACGCTGTTCTACTTCTATACACACACACTACACTTGTCCATACGCTGTTCTACTTCTATACCCACACACACTACACTTGTCCATACGCTGTTCTACTTCTATACCCACACACACTACACTTGTCCATACGCTGCTCTACTTCTATACCCACACACACTACACTTGTCCATACGCTGCTCTACTTCTATACCCACACACTACACTTGTCCATATGCTGCCCTACTTCTATACACACACTACACTTGTCCATACGCTGCTCTACTTCTATACCCACACACTCTACACTTGTCCATACGTTGCTCTACTTCTATACCCACACACTACACTTGTCCATACGCTGTTCTACTTCTATACACACACACTACACTTGTCCATACGCTGCTCTACTTCTATACCCACACACACTACACTTGTCCATACGCTGCTCTACTTCTATACCCACACACTACACTTGTCCATATGCTGCCCTACTTCTATACACACACTACACTTGTCCATACGCTGCTCTACTTCTATACCCACACACTCTACACTTGTCCATACGCTGCTCTACTTCTATACCCACACACTCTACACTTGTCCATACGCTGCTCTACTTCTATACCCACACACTCTACACTTGTCCATACGCTGCTCTACTTCTATACACACACTACACTTGTCCATACGCTGCTCTACTTCTATACACACACTACACTTGTCCATACGCTGCTCTACTTCTATACCCACACACACACTACACTTGTCCATACGCTGCTCTACTTCTATACCCACACACACTCTACACTTGTCCATACGCTGCTCTACTTCTATACCCACACACACACTACACTTGTCCATACGCTGCTCTACTTCTATACACACACACACTTGTCCATACGCTGGCTCTACTTCTATACCACACACTACCCTTGTCCATACGCTGCTCTACTTCTATACACACACTACACTTGTCCATACGCTGCTCTACTTCTATACACACACACACTACACTTGTCCATACGCTGCTCTACTTCTATACACACACACACTACACTTGTCCATACACTGCTCTACTTCTATACCCACACACTACACTTGTCCATACGCTGCTCTACTTCTATACACACCACACTACACTTGTCCATACGCTGCTCTACTTCTATACCCACACACACTACACTTGTCCATACGCTGCTCTACTTCTATACCCACACACTACACTTGTCCATACGCTGCTCTACTTCTATACCCACACACAGCCATGACACCAGCTCTGTGATGACACTGGGGTTCTGGCATCTGTGAGGCTTCTGCCCTCAGTAATGATACAGGCCCAGCGATCCCATGAAGCCACCACCACCGGTTCTGTACCGGACAGGCCGCCAGTGGCTTCAGAGCCCGGATGCACAGCTAGGGCTACTCGCTGGTCTGGGCTCCCCATCACATGACAGGCTGCCAGCTGTGCAGCGCAGGATCCCCTCCAGCGAGCAATGGGTTAATGATGAGATGTACACCCCCCTCCCCCACACTCTGAGCCCCGGTAGCAGCGCACTAGGTGTCCTTACCGATCACGGGAAGAAGTGCGAGGCCTGGATCATCCCTCCGCCTGCCCTAGCCGGGGACAATCCGACCCCCCGCAGCTTCCTTCCCCACCCAAAGGGGCCGATCGCTTGGCTCTACCCCTGGTGGGGGATGGGAAGCTCCTTCGGCTTTTCTGCCTCTAGAAGCCGTCAACGTTCTCTCCGAGGAATAGCAGAGGTGACCCGGAGGGAGGGGGCACGTATCCCGGAGCTGCCCGTCCAGCACGGCCCGTATCAGCCCAGACTCGTCTCCGGCCCGAGTAACTACGGCTCTCCCTTCCTCTCGCGACACTATTATGACACAACAGGGAAGCAGGAAAGCGAGGCCTCGTTTGCGACAGCTGCTGCGCGCGATGCGCACTAAGACGCCGCGGCGTCCATCTTCCTTGAGGGCACGGCCTGTTCTAGTGTGTGGCGCTGTTGTGTTGAGGGGTCATGTACCTCTAATGTCCCAGACTCTCCATCATTGTGTATTCACACCAGCTATGCCTTGTAATAGGGAAAAGCTTCACCATCAATATGTTATGTGACTGTGAAATGCTAATGAACATGGGGGCGGCTGACAAGACTCTAGTGACAGTGCCATTTACTGCAGGTGCTCTACATAGAATAGAGGGTCTGAGAATAGGGCCATGTTCACATGTCGTGTTCCTGCATGCGGGTTTTATGCAGGTGAATATTTCCCGTTTATTGATTTTAAATGTGCAGGCAAAGGTAAACAAAGAATTACCAAATACATTGCTGTTCTGATTTTGCTTCTCTTCGGTTAGGAGTAGATCTTATCCCCTGCTTGTGCACACAAGCTTCCCTAGTTGCCGGCCACCTCTCTCTTACAGGCTGCAGCAGAGGTCAGCGGAGGTTCACAGCACTTTATTTACAGCACATACTGCCGTAAGCGCGTTTCTTGCGCTGTTGAAATTACGCACTTGCAAAAACCCGAGACAGATTTCTGCCTCCTATCCCTTTTCTATTTTACAGCGCGTATAGGCCTGAAAGAATTGACATGTCAGTTCTTTTCAGGCACGTGCAAAACTATGAGAGTAAAATATACGTCTGGATGACAGCGCATATTTTACATTGCAGTTTATGAGAAGTGTATGAAATATGCGCCAAATTATGCCATGTAAACATATCCTAAAAACCTGAGCTTGTTTACATTATTACTGATATGTTTTAACCCTTTAGAGCTTTGTAGACTTCTTCCCTACTGTTTAAACCTTTCCATTATCAATGTTCCTCTTACAGGATAAGCTAGAAACAGCAGAGTTACACTTAAAAAAGTTGCGTTCGGATGTTGCCCTGCCCCAGGAGTCCCATTTAGAGAGGGAGATTTTTTAGGTTAAAGACAGAAACTATGGGGGGACAGGTTTTGGGGTCCCCGGCGGTAGGGAAAAAGGGGGAGTCCATTATCCTTTCTTCATAAAATACTTCAAGCATCGGTGATTGAGGACTCCTACAGATTCTAATGTAGGTTCATTTGGCCTCGTGGTCATCTATCTGCCACGGTACGCGGTCGCTTATTTATACATATTATATGGCCTCCCCTTTTTTGGGGACTCAACCTGAATCGGAACTCTTCTTTGATGATTTAGCGGGCAAAGTTTTAGCAGATGCTCATCCACCCTATGGTTTTGGGTGGGGTTTATAACCACGTTCAATGATCCTTTTCGAAGAACAAATCCCACACCTTGCAGGTGTCTAGGAAAAAACTGTTCTATCAAAATTTCTAGAGATACACACACTTAAAAAATATCTGGAGGTATTTTCACCCCAGAGGAGTGGGAATATAACCTTTTTTGTCTCGACTCACCAGTCTTGGTCCACGGGATCGACTATTTTTTGATTTTCCCAGTGATGGCGGAAGAGCGAAAACAGTGACTATAGAGGGACCTGATCATTTTGGATCATTCATACGATTTTCATTAGAAATCATATGGACTTTTACCCCGAGAGGAAGTGAGTTAATATGGCGGTTCCCTCCTATTTGTATGATAATGAGGACTTTGGCAGTCTTCTAAAATTGTGGTGGATAGAGTTTTCAGAGAGACAATATATCTCATGATGATACTCCACACGCTGTTTTGGGAGACGGCAAAGGTGGTTTTAAGAGGCGTATTATCATTTATTTGCTTGCACTAGGGTAAATACCTGATATCGACCCATGTTAGAGGAATTCTTCACTTGATTAGAACATCCTATTCCACTTTAAAAGTCTTTCCCAATCTCGGCAAGAATTGGGATCCTGGAGCAAAGCAAAAAGGGAATAACGAACATTGGCTTTTACAAAAGGAACGCTCTCGTAGTCTATTCATGATGCTAGACTTTCTAGGTTCGGAACAAGCGGGTAACTCCTGGCACATTTAGCCCAGAGGAATGAGGCCTAATTAACACCTTACATGCTGTTAGAAATCGTTTTGGTTGTCCCCAGCGACCTTGGTAGGGACATCACCCAGATTTTCAGGGACTTATTATGTGATTTGTAATCGCACATCGACTCTGATTTGGGTGAGTCGGATAGGTTTTTAGATAAAACAGTCTCACCTTGCCCAAACTGTCTCAGGAAGGAGGAGACCTTCTAGAAGCGCCTATAAATGAAGAAATGGCTTAGCCTCACAGTGCGGAAAATTGTTAATCAAAATGGGCCGGGGACCAGATGGTTATTCCTCTGTGTTCTTTAAATTACTCCTTTCCTGAAATTTCGCCAACTCTGTTTTCGCTCTACAACTCCTTTCCCTGTTACGGTTTCTAGCATCCACGCACTCATTGAATGAAGCATCACATTACGAGTAACTACCAAAACCTGGCAAAGACCCCCTAGAGCCACTCGTCATATCGCCCTATTTCCCTCAGTAATGTTGATCTTAAAATTCTTTCTACAATCATGGGCCGATAGAACTAGCTTCACTCTTAACCCAAAATTAATCTATAGTACCCAAGTGGGGTTTGTCCGGAATAGATCGGCTGCGCAATGATCCGTTGGGTCCTCTATGGTTCCTGGATGACATTAAGGACCACCATCAAAATCCAACAATCCCCAGCTATATTATTACAAAAAATACCATAACAAACAATAGATGCGGAGAAGGCATTTGACAATGTCAACTGGGGTTGGCCTGGGTAAGGTTTTGGGCCGTATGGGCATTGGTGGAGCCTTTCTGCAATATATATCCTCCTTATACAATAATCCCCGGCAGGTATGGTCATACCTGGTTTTCTTATTCTGACTCCTTCCCTCTTGGTGGAGGGGCTCAATAGGCAGGGGGTGCCCTCTCTCGCCCCTGCTCTTTTGACCTAGTCAGTGAACCTCTTTCACGGATACTTCCATCATTATCGATTTTGAGGGAATTAAGATAGGCACTTCTCACTTGAAGCTAGTCTCTTTTCGCAGATGATTTACTTTTCTTCTGTTGCTATTCACCAGACAAAGACGTTCCGCTGATTCTAGAAGTCCTGACGAAATTTGGCCAATGTTTGGTTTAGAGTAAATGTTCAAAAATCTGAACTCCTGGATAGATTTCCATCAGAAGGTCAGCACTACGCAAAGTCTATCCACGACAAATTCAAGTAAAGACTGTCCTCTAGAAAGAATCCATTAAATATTTAGGCATTCATATTGGGAGAATCTCCAGAATCATTGTATTCCTTGAACTTCCCGACGCTTAATCCACAATGATTTGCTGAGGATTAACAAGGATGGGCAGCCCTGCCGTTGCCCTCCTATTAGCCCGCTGTCACCTAATAAAAATGGGTATGCTTTTCGAGGATTGCGCTGATAATTTGCCAAACAAATACCCTCTTTTACCTTAAAACATGTTTGTATATAAGAAGTTAATTCGGCCTTTTGAAATTTATATGGAGAACAAAACGCCCCCGTAATTGCACTTTAAGACAACTGAATCCTTCCAATAAGACTCGGGAGGTCTAACCTTTCCTTATATTAGTGCTACAATCTTAGCCGCATACTCGCCATCTTAGATTGGATTAAAAATACGTCCCTTTCCTCTAATACAGCTAGCGAGTTGATAGGTCTCCCCTTGTACTACTGACTGCCCTTCTTCACACGCCGTTACAAAGCTCTCCCTCCCCCTATAGCTATGAAGGGATTGAATACTTTTAGGGACACCAATTAAGTGCATGCGAAGGGCTGCACGGAAACTTTTTGGGCTCCATTGATCAAGCTAGTAAATTTTTGTCATGGAGGGGACATCCGGAATTTGATCCTGGTTTGGATAAGGGTTACCTCCCCACAATGGTGGCTATTGGGTCTTGAGAGTTTTATACAAACGGGTTAATGTTAGGTGAACGCCGTTTTTTCTCTTTGAGGATTTACAAGGCCTGTTTGTCTGGTTCAGGAGGACACTTCTTTGCTTTCAGGACAAATATTGAGTTTCGCGAGAATAAAAATTGGGTTCAGTAGATGATCTAGTCAAACCCACTCATTTTGTATAGTCTGGTGGACCAGTGAGTTACCCCGGCACTCCTGTCCCTGCTGTACTCTGGCCTTCGCAGAACCAAAAAGGATAAGAAACGGAGGTTGCAGTTTTCATGGGGAGTGGGGAGCGCGACTTTAATGACATTGATATAGCAGAGCGGTGTGGAGGGCTGGATTTGGGTCGGTAAAGATGGTTATTGACGAATCTTGGAGGAGACACATATTTCCGTATCGCTCATAGGATGCTTCTATGGATTTAATATCTCCCCAACCCCTCTTTCCTGATCGTTTAACTGCTGCCCTAAATGCTCAACTCATTGACAGATTCTAGTGCTTGGCTTTTGGTTGGGCCGAATGGTGGAGGGGTTCCTGGTCTAAACTTACTCTTGAGCTAAAATCAAAACTAGCTACTTCGGTATCCCTAGATCCACCTTTATTCTCTTATTTCACAACTTAAGGTACTAACTTACAGGCTCCCAGTGCAATATAATTCTGCATGTTACATGCTTGCGGTAAAAACGGAGCCTATTGAGCTCGTGGTTGGATTCCTCGATCTCAGTCCCTAACACACACGTTATTCAGACAGTCGAGAATTGCACATGGCTTTGGGAAAGGTAACATGTCCTAGATAAAACAGAATCACAGAACAGAGAATTTCTTTTAACGCCTGGCAAGCGTTTATAGTAGGCCTATCCTCTCTGGATACTAAAGATTATTCTGTTAAGCCGGCCTTTCCTTTGACACAACGTGGTACTGGAAAAGTGGTTTGGCGGGGGTTCTGGGAAGGTTGCGAATTAGTCAGAGGAGGGTTACCTCCCACGGGGTGATTAGCCAAAAGCCACACATCCCCTTCAGGGCTGTAGTTTGGGTTAATCTTCTGACTATTACTACAAGGTTCATTTGGCACTTTGGGCCTTAATCAAAATCATAACTTCGTATCTTGGGTTTATACCTTTCTCTATGTTGGGGCGCTTTAGTTAATGGTTTTTACTATGTTCTAACTATTATGTTTTTGATTTGTAATTCGGTATAACGCTTTTGTATTATCTGCATGACTATATTGTATTAGCCCCATGGATTTTATTTTATTATTTGCTCTTCGGGGCTAATTTATTTGGTTTTTGGTTATGTATGTTTAACAGAAAACCTAATAAAATTTCTTGATATAAAAGAAAAGAAACAGCAGAGTTGATATACCAATCACTGCTGTAGAACCACTCACAGCCTAACTAGGAAGTGGGAGCCTGAAGCTGGTTGTGAAGAGTAGGCGCTGTGGAACTGCAGAGTCAGGACTGCACTACTGGCCCTTTAAGGTTTTTTTGTTGCAGCCCCAGCCGGGGTGTGGCCTGGTGCGTTAGGGGTTAAGCACTTGAGCCAATCTCTGGCTGGGGTGGGGTATTTCAACCTCTTCCTGTCAAACTGGCCCTGCTGGTGCTTACTTTTTGTGTTCTAGATGTTGGGGTTTGCGCTGCTGGGTTGTGTCGCTGGGTCTATGGATTTTGACCTGTTTTCCTGGTTACTCTTTCGTCTTGTCCTGTGCATATTCCTGGTTTGACCTCAGCACGTTGGACTATTCTCAATTTGTTGTCTGTTTCCTGTTTGTCTTCTGTTTATCTTCTGTCTGTTTGGCACCTGTTTACTAAGGTTTATTTGAGGAAGCGGTTCTAATATAGGGTCGCCCTTCTCTGGGTGGGTGCTCTGCCTAGGCAGGGCAAGTCAGCGGGGAGTTTAGGGTGTCCCTTACATGCATGGTGAGAACAACCCTTTAACGTCAGTTACTTTATACTGAAGTCAACATTATTATTATTTATTTCAGCGCCATTAGTTCCAGGGTCCTGTACATTGTAGGGAAGTTACATAAATAACATAGGTCAAACAAGTACAATGGTGATGATAAATGACTAACTGGTACAGAGGGAGAGGTCCCTGCCTGTGCTTACAGTCTACTAGGAAAGAGACAGAAAGTGAAGGGCAGACATGTTTGTGGGGTGGAGTGGTAGCAATGGGTTTCTTGCAGGTTATAGGCAATCCTAAAGAGATGGGTTTTCAGGTTGATTTTGAAGCTAGTGAAAGTTGAGGACAGGCTGATGTGTTAGGGCAGTCAGTTCCAGAGTATAGGGCAGGGGTCTTCGAACTGCGGCCCTCAGCTGTTGGGAATTTACAACTCCCATCATGCATTTATATAATCTATAACAGTGGCCATGATGGGAGTTGTTGTTTCACAATACCTAGAGGGCTGCAGTTTAAAGACCCCTGGTATAGGGGATGCACAGGAAAAGTCTTGGAGATGACCTGCTGGCCTATTGCTACCCTTGCCGATTCTTAAAAGGCCCTGGATGCATATTGCCATAGGCTTTATTACCAACCTTCTTCCACTGTACAGTCATCTGGGTGGTTACCAGCTGTTTCTCACTTCATACCTCTCCTAGGTCTACCCTCCTCTCTTCAGCTTGCATCTCATTTCTATCATCACATCTTTTGTCTTCATGGGTTATGTCTTCACATTGTGTCCGACCATAAAGTGCAGTTTATATCAAGGCTCTAGTGAGCCCTCTGTTCATGTCTCCAAATTAAGCTAGATTTTTCTTCGGCCTATCACCCTCAGTGTAACGGACGAGTGAAGAGAGTAAATTAGATACTAAGTACCTATCTTTGACATTTTGTGTCTTCCTGGCACGACGATTGGGCCGAGCTTCTTTCATGGGTAGAGTTCTCTTATAATAATTTGGATTCAGAATCTGCAGGTGCATCTCCTTTCTACATAGTCTATGGATGTCATCCACGACCACCCCCTTCCAGTGCCACTTGCTGCTGTGAACACCCAAGTTCACAACCTGTCCTGCATTTGTCAATAAACCCGTCTACTCCTTCAAGGAGCATCCACCAGAACCAAAACTCAAGCAGACAGGAAACGTAGAGCTCCATCTGTGTTCCGACCTGGAGATAAAGTTTGGCTCTCGGCGGAATTCGTCAGACTGAAAATTCCCAGCCTCAAGCTTGGCCCATGAAATTTAGGTCCCTTTCCTATTCTATGGCAAATTAATCCTGTCTGCTGTGTCTACCCCCCATCATGCACATCCCTAACGCATTTCACCTCTCAGTTTTGAAACCCATTATCCTGTGCTCGTGGCTCGTCTTGCTGAAATGAATGCAGAGGACACCTATGAGCTTCAGGAGATCCCGGCTATGAAACATCTCAAAGGGAAGAAGTTTTACCTCATTGAATGGAAGGGGTTAGGTCCAGAGGAGGGGATCACTCGAGAACATCAATGCTCCTGAACTCCTTCGCAAGTTCCATCTGCATTGAAAGAAGAGGGGGCGTAAGGGGGCTACTGTTATGGCCCGAACTGCGGTCCATGTACTGGTCCGCAGATGCGGCCATGCTCTGTCCTCCCGGCTCCCTCTTGCTTCTTCTGTCATGGCTTGGGCTGTGGTCCATGTCCTGCGCTCACCTGTCTCCGCTCTTGATCTGTCCCCTGCTTCGGGTTGGAACGCGCGCACCAGCTCTGTATGGTTTAAAGGGAGAGTGCGCCCTAACAGCCTATCGGTTTCTGTCCCCTTTATTAGTTTAAAACCCCCTGTCTTCCCTGCCACTTCGCTGGTGTTTGTGAGGAGCTTAGTTTGCTAGTGAGAGTAGTTCCCTGTACCAGACATTTCCTGCCCGTTTACCTGACAACGTTGCCTGACCTTTGCAGGTTGGAATTTTTAGAATGGGAATGGTTCAAACACCATGGACCTTCCTATTCCAGTAGTATCAGGCTGCAGCTGTTGTTTTTACCTTGGCTGACTACGAAAAAGAGTGGGACCCCACTGTGATGAATATAGAAGTGGATTCAAGGCCTAACTCAGAATCTGTTCCCACAGGAAATCAATAGTCACTTGCTCACTTCAATTACCTAGCCAGCCATATGGTGCAAAGGAAGCCAATCTCACAAGGGAGTCAAGCCTCAAAAGTCTTTTATTATTCTGTTCCCACCTTAGCCAGCCTCTAAGGGGCCAATGTAAAGATTTCTTCCAAAGGGCCCAAGCATTAAGAGGTGATGTAGACGCCCCAAAATTCCAAATTACGTATGGAATACAATATGTCATACATGTATACCGGGTTTCTTATTTGGAAACTCAGGAAAGAGTCGCACATCTATGTGCATCTCTCTCCTTCCTGGGACCCAGGGGTTAGGACACGGGTGTCAAACTGCGGCCCTCCAGCTGTTGGGAAACTACAACTCCCATCATGCATTTGTATAATCTATAACATGGGGCATGATGGGAGTTGTAGTTTCCCAACAGCTGGAGGGCCGCAGTTTGACACCCCTGGGTTAGGAGAAACAGAGAACGTCCAGTAGGAACCTAGCAAAAAGGTGTTACCCAGATATAGCTGGGGCTCAGCAGGACCACCTTTCTGTGAGCTTCCCAGGCGAGGTTATGACCCATCTTAGCTTTTGAGGTCAAAGCCACTCAGTCCAGAGGAAAGCGGGGGCATTAAGCCATCCCAGGGGCGTGAGGGGGTGTGAGCAGAGTATGTCTGGCAGAAGCTGGTTCTGTCTGCTGTTGGGGTATATACCGCGCTAGGTATATCAGGAGGAATCGGGAACCTGCTCGCGCCATACACCCCCATGTGGTCACACAGCACCAAAGCTAACTTCAGGTACTGACTTACTTTGTCTGCTAATACCTTGTTTGTAACCCCACACTTGTAATTGTATTTTTGACTTTTTAGATAGCTGTATTTACTGTACGTAGTGTTTTGTCTAGTGTGTCCTTAATCCTTTTATCATTATACAATTTGCAGACTTGAGCTGTTTCTATTTGTTACAGCTTCAAATCCAGGGGTGAGCCTCTTCTCTCAGTAGGCAGGTCTCTCCTCCTAGCAGGCGTGTCTCCCCTCACTGAAGAGTTGTCACATCATTATTGTGTGAGCAGTGGAAGGGAGAGGATGTCGCAGTTCTACAGACCTTCTGCAATGTTCTCATGCCTGCAGAGCTCTCAGCTCCACACTGCACAAGCTCCTTGTAAGCAGAACACATGCATTGCTGTAACCAGAACACCTGCATTGGTGTAAACAATTATACATACAGCTTGAACTGATGAAACAAATGTGAGAAAGGCACACTGCCCCTCCCTTCCCTTCTGTTATCAGGCAGGCGGTCCAAACAGGCTGAATGACATGTCAGTCAGCCAACCACAGAAAAGGGGGTGTATCTCATCCACCTGCTGCAGAAATAGCTATAGATGCACAGATTAGCGCACATCTGCTATACTAAGTGATTTAGGTAATGCAAACCAATTGCAAAAGTGCTTAGTTTTACTGTCCCCATCATTAGCGATATGATCCTTGTAGCGAGAAAACCCCTTTAAGGCAATTAAATATTCAATTTAATCTTGGGCTGCTCTTTTATCTCGATATATAAATCCACGTGTCCATGTTCTCGGTTTCACATTATATAGTACCAGAGCTGGTTTCTGGAGTGCTATAATCTGTTAACACACCAAGATTATATCTAACAAGGAACTGGTGGCAGTCTACTGAACTGCAGAGCTCTGTTTCACTGGTGATAGTCAAAAGTGGTCTCTCAGCCGCTCAGGTTTGTGAGCAAGTGTTGTGCCATGTCTGCGGTTACGTGGGTCCACGTGGACAGGAGGTGTCTGTGAAATGGTATCCAGCTGACTTTAAGTACCCCTAGGGGGTGCGGAACATCAAGCATACATCACATATTGGGTTAACCGTCAGGCCGCAGCCAGGGGGTCCAAAGCCTGTTTGGGGGGACACATGTTTTTTTTTCACTAATTTAGTTTCTTTCTAGATTTTTCAATAAACAAATGATTAAAAAAAGATGATGTAGGGTTTTTCATTACTATCCAAGGTAAAACCGACAGATTTAGGCTGATAACATCGGGATGCGAAGGTTCATGAATACTGGTTCATTTCCACCCTAAAAATAACAGCCCACAGCCACTTCAGAAGCAGACAATTACATTAGAGGGTCCACTTCTGACAGTAACCATCTCCTCCCACTCCCCCTGGTGCATTGGGTACTGGAGTAATAGTGGGAGGGGTTAGCATTGGGTGACAAGAAACTCCACTGAATGGCACGAAACCTTAGCGAAAGTAATCAAACGGCATCTGTCAGACACCTCCATTACTAATACTAAAATAAAATAGTTTAAAAAAACACAGAAACAGAAAAAAAACCACTTTATTTAAATAAACACTCCCCGCCACCAGCCCTTGTTGACAATTTAATTAAAGAAATGGATCCAATGCTGGTCCGACGTAATCCAACGAATCTAGTGTAGGCCAAAGGAAGGAACTTGTAGAAAAAAAAAATACACTACCCAAAAAAAATCAGTACTAAACTCCTGAAGGTAATGGCTGCCCCTGATCTTCTTGGGGTACAGTCTGCACAATATAATTCTGGGGGATACAATCCACAGCCGCTGCAGAATATTTAGGGGGTTGGTTCTCTGTTTCCCCCCAGAATATTATGCCTGTAAGCTGTGACCTGTATCCCCTCTCTCACACCTGCCCCATACACAAAATACAACCCTCACCTATCACCCCATAAACCCACCTTTCACCCCATAGCCCCTTTACCTCCAGTTATCACCCTATAGCCCCCTCACCTCCACCTATAGACCCATAGCTCCCCACCTCCACCTATCACCCCATAGCCCACAAGACTACAACCACCATCATCATCAAAGTGTGCCCTGGGGGCAATAACATCTAAGCAAGCCGCAGATCCCCCTACCACTGTGCTGAGGCTAGGGAAGCATGAGAGGTCATGGATTAAGATGCCACTGTGACACGACTGCTGCTGCTGTGTCCTCTGATACTTCCCTCCAGCCCACCACATTTGCAGAGGATGTATAGTGTCAAGCAAAAGGGTAACAATGTTTTAAACTTTTGACTTTCAAGCTCCATATCTCACCATCCACTACAGCTTTGAACAGGAGACTACCATCATTTTATAGACAATAATCTTGGCTATCCGATACATAAATCTGAGTTGCAACTATTTAGCATATGCTTAGTTATGTAGATTCTTGTCATGTAACTGCATTGTTACTGTTTTGCTCCTGGTGGTGGAGCAATCTTTTTTTTCTTGTATACTATACGTCAAAACCTGTTCTCACATTCCCTAATAGCTCAGTGTGTCATTAGGTTGATTCCCAAGCTAAAGGTCACTGGTTTGACGAGCAGCCATGAGAAGATTTCCCAAGAAAAGAGAAACTGCATCATCCAGCTCATCGATAGTAGTCTCTTGGCCAAGAAAATTTCCAAACTGCATCATGAAGGCCATGACAGCCGGAAGAATACGAAATGAAGTCCATCCATTCATTCCAAAGCCAAGAGGTGGACATCCAGGCAAAATATTGGAGTCAACAAGTTGACTCATCACAAGATCTATTAGTTCTAATGTGACAAACACGGCAGTGGAGGTAGATTGTATGCTTTGTAATAGTAAGATGTATGTTTTGGGTCATTGTCTTGCTGGAAGACCCAGCCACAACCCATTTTTAATGTCCTGACGGAGGGAAGGAGGTTGTCACTCAGGATTTTATGATGCATGCCTCCATCCATTCTCCCATTAATGCAGTGAAGTAGTCCTGTGCCCTTAGCAGAGAAACACTCCCAAAACATAATGTTTTCACCTCCATGCTTGGCAGTGGGGATGGTGTTCTTTAGGTCATAGGCAGCATTTTTCTTCCTCCAAACACGGCGAGTTGAGTTAATACCAAAGAGCTCAATTTTGGTCTCTTCTGACCACAGAACCTTCTCCCAATCACTCACAGAATCATCCAGGTATTCATTGGTGAACTACAGACTGGCCTGCACATGTGCCTTCTTGAGCAGGGGGACCTTGCAGGCACTGCAGGATTTTAAACCATAATGACGTAATGTGTTACCAATGGTTTTCTTGGTGACTGTGGTCCCAGCTGCCTTGAGATCATTAACATGTTCCCCCCCGTGTAGTCTAAGGCTGATCTCTCACCTTCCTCATGATCAAGGATACCTCACGAGGTGAGATTTTGCATGATATCCCAGATCGATGTCGATTGACAGTCCTTTTGTATTTCTTTCATTTTCTTACTATTGTACCAACAGTTGTCTCCTTCTCTTACTTATGGTTTTTTAGCCCATTCCAGCTTTGTGTAGGTCTATTATCTTGTCCCTGACATCCTTAGAAAGCTGTTTGGTCTTACCCGTGTTGTAGAGGTTAGAGTCTGACTGATTAATTGAGTCTGTGGACAGTAGTCTTTTATAAAGGTGACTATTTAAGACAGTTGTCTTTAATGCAGGTAAAGAGTTGATTAGGAGCATCTAACTAGTCTGTAGGAGCCAGAACTGTTATTGGTTGGTAGGGGATCAAATACTTATTTCTCTCAGCAAAATGTAAATAAATTTATATAATTTATACAATGTGATTTTCTGGATTTTATTTTTGATATTCTATCTCTCAATGTTAAAATTAACCTACCCTTAAAATTATAGACTGTTCATGTTTTTGTCAGTGGGCAAACTTACACAATCAGCAAGGGATCAAATACAGTACTTATTTCCTTCACTGTGTGTGTGTATATCTCTCTCTTTCTCATATACGTATAGTATATATTCTATGGTGTATACAGTGAGTAATTACAGCTCCAGGATCATAAGAAGGTTCATCAGGCATAGACACAAAAACCGGGCTTAGTTCAAATACAGTGTAGTTTCTCTCACTATCACCTTGTAGCAAAACAGAGGTGTGTGGCAGAAACTGGTTTCCATGTAAAGAACCTGGCTGGGATATATATATCATCACAGACTTTCCCAGCTGCCGTCTTACAATACAGTAATACATCAGTGTTGTGAGAAAATTCCTTTAACTGGTGGACACAACTGCCTTAAAACAGCATTTTGGGGGTCACAATGAATCGCAATGCAAGGGTTCCTTTAGACCTTGTTCTTAGAAATGTGACCAGCATTTTTATGTTGTTTTGTTGGTGTTTTTTTATTTAGTGTCATTTTGCAAATGTATTTTCTGGCATTTTTTAAAACCTATACAAAGCATTTTGGTTTATAGCAGTGTTTTTAAATGTTTTTTTTATTGCAGCATGCTATTAGTATACTGTTTCTTTTTTTTATGAACACAGAAACTCACATATACACAAACACACAAATTACCATACATCAGTCAGAAAAATATAAATTTTTCTTGAAAACTCATGTCTTAGATCATTGCCTACAACTAGATGCAGTTCAAAGGCTATGGCATGGCATTGCAAGCCTTCCTTATTCAAAGGGGTTGTCCAGGATTTAAAAAAACATAGCTGTCTTCTTCCTCACAACATACCACAACTGTCCTTGGTTTTTGTCTGGTGTTTTGACTACATCTTCATTTGATCCTCGGCTTTGTTGCATTCTGATCACCCTACCAATAGTGACCCCTGGCTTTATTTCTTACTTTGCCTCAGCTTCTCAGATGGTCATTGTGGACTTGACTTACTATAGGAACTGCATCCTGGTAATCTGACCTGAAGATCACATATCTTGTGTAGGACTGAGGATAAGAACGGGGAAATTTCTTATTCTGCACCTCAATGTAGCCAACGTCAAATCAGTCTCAGCTCAAGGATACACTTCTCTGATGAAGAACTGTAACATAAATGTCATTCAAACAGCTCAGATTTCGATTTCGTATCTGTTTATTAAACTTTTCTTGAGCATTATTTTATGTTAGTGATTTTTTTTTCCGCACATTTGTTTATTTCTTTTTTTACTTGGCCATTCCCTGTCTCTTTCTTTGAAACTTGCAGAGGAGAAAAGCGTACCAGAGTCATCTCAAGATGAGACAGTGTTACGGGTGTCCTTGCGACCCCCGCGTCGGGTCGCAGGCGCACTCTCAACTCCGCAGTGTCTTCAGCCGCGGCCGGCGTCGCAGCCCGGCACTCGGGCTGCGGGCGCGCCTGCAGCTCTGACATCCACTTACCTTGCCACGCTCCTATTTTCGTCCCGTTGCGTGCTCCTGCTGCCGGCCAGGTGTGCGCCCGCCCCCTAGAGCGCGCGCGCGGTACTGCAGGCAAATTTAAAGGGACAGCACGCCGGTGATTGGTCTCACCGGGCGCTGACCCTATTTAAGCCCTGCCTCTTCCTAAGCACCTTGCCATATCGATAGTGCCCCGAGCCTAGAGAGGAAGCATTCTATTGTGTCTTGTTGCCGTTACTGTGTACAGTACCCTTCTGCTTCCGTCCCTCGACCACGACCATAGCCGCCTTTTCCTGACCATCTGCCTGTCCCGACTACGAGCCTGCCTTACGATTCTGTACCATACTGCACCAAGGCCGCCGCCACAAGCAAGTCACGTCAGGGGTAGCGACCTGGTAGCAATCCGCCGCAGCAAGTCCATACCGCTTTGTGGCGGGCTCTGGTGAAAACCGGACCTACTTAGACTCCGCTCCTTGGCGTGTCTAATACCATCGCTTGCAGTGGTCCAGAGGATCTACTACGACTTACAGTTCGATTCGGCCATGGATCCCGCCAAGGTGCCTCTACCGAGTGTATCTGATCTTACCTCCATTATAGCCCAACAGTCTAAACAGATGGCACAGCAGGCGCAGCAGCTAAATCAACTGTCTACAATGATGCAGCAGCTTCTGGCCACTCAGCAGCAGCTCTGGGGATATCCGGAGGCCCTAGACTCTGGTTGTCCATGCCGACGAAGATTGACGAGGACCCTAAGGCCTGCAGGGGGTTCATCACCCAGTGCTCCCTCCACGTGGAACTCATGGCTGTGCAGTTCCCGTCCGAGAGGTCCAAGGTGGCTTTCTTTGGTCAGTCTTCTCTCCTGAAAAGCCCTGGCCTGGGCGACTCCACTCTGGGACGGAGGTGACCCGATCACCGCTGATCTCTCGACATTTTTGCAGGAGTTCCACAGTGTCTTCGAGGAGCCTGCCCGCGCTTCATCTGCCGAGACCGCCTTATTGAACTTACAGCAAGGGAACTCCTCTGTAGGAGATTACGCTTTGCAATTCCGCACACTAGTTCCGGAGTTGGCTTGGAATGATGCAGCATTGTGTGCCACCTTCAAGAAGGGCCTCTCCAGCCAGATTAAGGATGCCCTCTCCACCCAGGACCCTCCATCTTCGTTAAGTGAGCTCATCCATCTGGCAAACCGCATTGATATCTGTTTCTCGGAGAGACGTGAGGAGCTCCGCCAAGAGCGCAAAACGGTCTGTACACGCCATCTACCTGCTCTTGCGCCGGTGTTTCTTTGGCCTCCACTGCACTCTTCCCAGCCAGCCATGGAAGAGGCCATGCAAGTGGACAGAGCCCACCTGACTCTGCAAGAACTTAACCGAGGACGTGAGGAGCACCCATGCCTCTACTGCGGCAGCCCTGAACATCTCCTCAGGAGTTGTCCGCTCCGTCCGCAACTTCCGGGAAACGAGCGCTCCTAGGCTTCGTGGGAGAGGCGTCCCTAGGTGTGAACAATCCCTCTCCATGACTCATACTGCCAGTTCTGGTCACAACCAGTTCCGGGATCTCGTTTCAAGTGGCTGCCTTCCTGGATTCTGGGTCTGCCGGGAATTTTATGGATGCTGCTTTGGTGACCAAGTATCGTCTCCTGGTGTTCCGCCTAAACCAACCCTTGGTCATCTCGTCTGTTAGTGGTGAACTCTTGAGTGACTCCATCCTCTTCCAGACTGAACCAGTGGTCCTACAAGTAGGAGCTTTGCACAAGGAGAAGATCGCATTCTTCGTGCTACCCCACTCTTCCTCGGCTGTCCTCCTGGGGCTTCCGTGGCTGCAGCGTCACGCCCTCGTGCCCGACTGGAAGATGGGTGTGTTGGGGTCGAGATTGCCAGTCTCACTTCCTATCGGCACCTCGCCGGTTTCGCCCCATTCCTCCACAGTCTCCTCTCAATCCCTTACCCGGCTTGCCACCACCGTATCAAGACTTTCAGGACGTCTTCTCCGAGAAGCAGGTGGAGACTCTTCCTCCCCATGGTCTCTACGATTGCCCTATAGACCTGCTGCCCGGGACTAGTCCATCCCGGATAGGGTCTACCTGCTCTCAGTACCCGAGTCTCAGGCTATGTCGGCCTACATTAAAGAAAACTTACAAAAGGGGCTTCATCCACAAATCTACTTCTCCGGCGGGTGCCGGATTCTTCTTTGTGGAGAAGGATGGTTCCTTACGACCCTGCATTTGACTACCGCGGTTTTCAAAAAAGATCACTATCAAAAACCGGTATCCTTTACCATTGATTACCGAACTCTTCGATCGTCTCTGCGGAGCTAAAGTCTTTTCCAAGTTGGATTTGCGGGGGGGCGTATAATCTCACCTGGATCCGAGAAGGTGACGAGTGGAAGACAGCCTTCAACACTCGTAATGGGCACTTCGAGTCTTTAGTGATGCCCTTCGGCTTGTGCAACGCTCCAGCAGTCTTCCAAGATTTGTCAATGGACATTTTCAGAGATATCCTGTAGGTCTGCGTGGTTGTCTACTTGGATGACATTCTGGTGTTTTCACCTGATCTGGAGACCCACCAGTCGCATGAGCACCTGTTCTGAAACTGCCTGGTGAGAACATTCTCTTATGCCAATAGCTAGACAAAAGTACCTGATTCACCGGACCAGCCTTCCGTTCCTCGGATATATAATCTCGGACAAGGGCCTGCAGATGGACTCCACTAAACTCTCCGCCGTTCTACAGTGGCCATGACCTCTCGGCCTCCGGGCCATACAACACTTCCTGGGCTTTGCAAATTACTATAGGCAGTTTATCCTGTAGCAATAGGTGGCACCTATTGTGGCTCTTACCAAAAAGCATGCCAATCCGAAACTGTAGCCACCAGCCGCCGAAGTAGCCTTTTCCAAGCTGAAAGCAGCATTTGCCTCTGCAGCTGTATTGTCTCGGCCTGATACTGAGAAACCCTTCTTCTTAGAAGTAGATGCCTCTTCTATGGGGGCCGGGGCGGTCCTCACCCAAAAGGGACCCAAAGGCAAGACTCAGACCAGTGGATTCTTCTCCAGAACCTTTTCACCTGTGGAAAGGAATAATACCATCGGGGATCGGGAGCTTCTGGCCATTAAGCTCGCTCTGGAAGAATGGCACCACCTCCTGGCGGGTGCTCGGTATCCCGTGAATATCTTCACTGACCACAAAAACCTTCTCTACCTCCAGACAGCACAACGTCTAAACCCACAGCAAGCAAGGTGGTCTGTGTTCTTCACCCGGTGCAAGTACGTTATCCATTTCCGACCGGCAGAGAAGAACGTCAAGGCTAATGCCCTTTCCCGTGCCTCAGACGTCAGTGGGGAAGAAGAGGTTGCTCCCCGGCACATCGTACCTCCAGAACATCTGGTATCCATGGCCCCTGTACACCGCCACCGTGTACCCCCGGGCAAGACATATGGGCGCCCGGAGCTTTGGTTAAGGGTACTGAAATTGGGTCATTGCTCTTGCATAGTTGGACACCCTGGGGTTCGGAGGTCTTGTTCCTTGATTTCCCAGTTTTACTGGTGTCCGGACCTCACTAAAGATGTGAAGTTGTTTGTGGAGGCCTGTACCACCTGTGTCCGCAACAAGTCACCTCATCTCAGACCAGCGAGGTTACTCCAGCCTCTGCCGGTACCTAGCAGTCCTTGGTGCCATATTGCTATGGACTTCATCACCGACCTTCCGCCCTCTGATGGAAATGCGGTTATCTGGGTGGTCACTGACCGTTTTTCCAAAATGGCACACTTCATTCCCTTACCTGGTCTCCCTTCTGCTCTTCGACTCACCAATCTCTTTTTTAAACATATCTTCCGGCTGCATGGACTTCCCCTAAATATTGTTTCAGATCGGGGAGTTAAATTCGTCTTGAGATTTTGGCGAGGCCTCTGTTCTCTACTACAAGTGGACCTGGACTTCTCTTCCGCGTACCACCTGCAATCAAATGGGCAAGTGGAGAGAGTGAACCAAGTCTTGGGTACCTATCTCCGCAACTTTGTATCCGCAAGACAAGATGATTGGTCCAGTCTGTTGCCATGGGTGGAGTTTTCGTATAATTCTCTGGACTCTGATTTCACTGGGGCATCCCCCTTCTTCATCGTCTTTTGTCAGCACCCCCGTCCACTCCTTCTGCTGTCCTCTGCCTCCTCCGATGTCCCTGCTGTGGACAACCTAGTCCGGGACCTATCAGCCATTTGGAAGGAGACGCGCCAATCGCTGTTTCAGGCCTCTGCTCGTATGAAAGTTCAAGCAGATAAGAAGAGAAGACCCCCTCCTTCCTTTGCACTGGGAGATAGGTTATGGCTGTCCGCTAGATATGCCCGCTTTAAAATCCCTAGCTACAAGCTGGGCCCCCATTTTTTTAGGTCCCTGAAGACCTGAGGCGTATCAATCCGGTGGCCTACAAGCTCCGGCTGCCTCCAACTATGCGCATCCCAAACTTCGTCCACGTCTCCCTGCTGAAACCAGTCATCCATAACCGGTTCTCTCGGTTGGTGGTTCCCCCATCTCTCATAACTGACTCCACCAGTGTGTTTACCGTCAAATAAATTTTTGCCATGAAGACGGTTAGGGGGGGAGACGATTTTTTTTGGGTCGACTGGAAGGGGTTTGGGCCGGAGGAAAGATCGTGGGAGCCGGAGGAGAACATCCTGAATTCGGGTCTCTTGTCTAAGGTTATGTGGACCAGAAATAGGGAGAGGCCCTACAACCTCCGCGTCGGGTCGTAGGCACACTCGCACCTCCGCAGCATCCTCCGCTGCATGCCCGAAGCTCTGACGTCCACTTACCTCGCCACGCTCCTGTTCTCATCCTGGTGCGTGCTCCTGCTGCTTGCCGGGTGTGTGCCCGCCCCCTAGGGCGCGCACGTGGTACTACAGGCAAATTTAAAGGGACAACGCGCCAGTGATTGGTCTCACCAGGCGCTGACCCTATTTAAGCCCTGCCCCTTCCTTAGCACCTTGCCACATCGATAGTGCCCTGAGCCTAGAGAGGAAGCGTTCTATTGTGTCTTGTTGCCGTTGCTGTGTACCATACCCTTCTGCCTCCGTCCCTCGACCACGAACCATAGCCGCCTGTCCTGACCATCTGCCTGTCCCCGACTACGAGCCTGCCTTACGATTCTGTACCATGCTGCACCAAGGCCGCCGCCACAAGCAAGTCACGTCAGGGGTAGCGACCTGGTAGCAGTCCGCCGCAGCAAGTCCATCCCACTTTGCGGCGAGCTCTGGTGAAAACCGGACCTACTTAGACTCCGCTCCCTGGCGTGGCTATTACCATCGCTTGTGGTGGTCCAGAGGATCCACTACCACTGACCGTTACAATTGGGCTGCAGTGCAAATTTAAGAAATAAAGAATGTTATTTTTTTTAATTACTACAACATAATAAAAAAACCCTACGTATTTGGTATCACCAGAATCTCACCAACCTGAATAATACAGACAATACATAATTTATACTGAGGAGTAAAAAACATAAAGATAAACATGTTGCATGTATGGGTTTTTTTCACATTTCACCCCACTTAGGATTTTTTCAGTTTCCTAGTACATTCTTTGGTACGGTCTATGGCACCATTAATAAGTTTATCTTGTCACATAATATAAAGGCCCTCATATGTCTATGTATAAGAAAATAAACATGCTCTTGGAAAGCGGGGAGGAAAAAACGAAAACCCCCCAAATTATGACCGTTTGTCAGGCAGGGGAAAAGATACAAAGGAAACAGCTCTGTGTTGTGCCCAAGAGATTAGGTTACCAAAGCAGTGGTTTTTTCAGTCTTTAAAACCACACCCCTATGTTCCTGCTCCAAAAGGATCCTGGAGCTTGTGTCATCGCAGAGTATGGGTATGTTTACACGGCGTAATTGCAGCACGCATTTCGCCACGTATTTGCGCTTTAATACGGGTGAATTGCGTGCCACAATTACGGTAATTCATAGCTTTCATAGAGAACAGGTCCCTTCTTCGTAGCGCTTACGCGCCGCTGATAATAGAAGTAAATGGGGCTGGCTGGGGTCTGGCCCCCCCCTGTCCTCGAAAGTACGTGCTGATCAGCACATGCTTCCAAAACAAACGGCGTACTGTGACGCATACAGTATGCGCCCCAGTACGCCGAGTGAACATACCCTAAGGGAAAACATTCCTCAAGCAGGAAATACTCATGTTCAGCTGCAAGAATATAAACCGCACAGGAAAAGCACATATTTCATAGTTACAGAGTTTGTAAGGCCAAAAAAGATATGCCCAGGCCCGCAGTTCAGGCAGTACTGGGAATGCTGCCGTCTGGGGCCTGTGTACAAACGTGAGACAAGAGGGGCCTGACATCAGTGGGTCCCTTTATATTACATGTTTGGTAAAGAGAACAGACCTTTTCTTTTACCAAATCCTACGAAAGCAGCAGGGCTGACAATCACAGGCAGGGCCTTCGTACAGGGGGTACAGCCGGTATACCTGTATGGGCCCCGGTGAAATAAGGCTGCAAGCGGGCCCCCTTATTTCACATTATAGACAATGCATGGCGCTGTCGACCAGCGCGTTCACCATAGGGCACAGCGGCGGCCGCCAGCGCTGCTGAGAGGGGGGCCACGCTGCTGGAAGGGGGACCGCGCTCCCGGTTACAGCTTCATCTACTTACATCACTGCACGCTGTTACCAGAGCCTGGTCCTCCTCTCTGTCCATGGGTGGGACCGCTGGGACCTCTAATTAAATCAGTGAGGAAACTCTGGGCGGGCCTCACTGTTTTCAAACTTCCACAGCCCCCCTTTTTGGTCAGAATGCAGCACGGCTCGGAGCGTACAGAGAGGAGGTCCTGGCGGCTCCGGGGGCCTCCCACCCGAGCCTCAGTGTCTCCCAGCCTCCCCCTAGCCTCAGTGTCTCCCAGTCACCCACCTGAGCCTCAGTGTCTCCCAGCCCAGGTTCCCCACCCCTCCCCAAAGCCTCAGTGCCCCCAGCCTCGGGTTTTTCCCGCTTGTGTCTCTCAGCCTTCCCCCAACCTCATTTCTCCCACCCCCCCCACCGGTGCCCCAGCCCCCCCCCCCGCCTCAAGTGTTCCAGCCTCAGTGGCCCTCCTCCCCCCCAGCCTCAATGTGTCCCAGCCTCCATGTTTTTGTGCCTCCCTAGCTACCCACCTACCTACCAACCTACCCCCTGGCTACCTCTAGGTACCGGGATGGCTACCCCCTCCCCCCGGGTCCCCGGAAATACCACTTACCTATGGGTGGTCCCCTTCCCTGCCCACCCCCGGCACCGATCTACGGGGTCCCCCACTCCCTACCTACTGGGGAGGCATATAAATATTTACGGGGCCCCAAAGGGGGAGCTTATGGATGGGGTTTGACTAGGGGGGAGCAGGCACAGGTAGGAAGATGGTAAAAAAAAAAAAAGTGAGGAGTCTCAGGTGTTGTGTTGTGAATTCTGCAGGGATGGGTCGTGAGAAGTGATCATGGTAGTCTGGACTGAATGGAGAAGAAAATGGAAAGTGAACGACTCATCAGTAGTGATGGGCGATTACGTTGACTATCGTCATCGGGTCGATAGTCGATATCGGCAATTATCAAGACAATTTCCGATAGTAGATAATAGATTATCGCCGATGACTGGGATGAGCGTTTACTTGGATATCGTCTGGGTCGATAGTTTATCGGCAATTTCAATAAGAACCCGATAGTCGATATAGTTTTCGCCGATGACCTTTAAAATCTTGGGAGGGGAAACAAACCTTCATTCTTACACCAAAAACAGGGCTGGAGAAGCTGGAATAACATACAACATAAAAATGGATACTGCTACATTTTAGGAAACACCTTAGGTTATAAAACCCAAAAAAAAAAACCACAGACCATTCACTACCCCTGTCTTGTCCCACACATGCCCCTTAAACCTGCATACCCAAAAATTAAAAAGTGCCAGAAGCAGTATGATTTAAACCATCTTTTTACTTAAACGGGACATTGAATACCCCTGCCCGGGAACGCAGCATACCCCCCGCGGGGCCCGAAAGACCCCCCCCGGGGAAAAAATTAACCCCAAAAACCTTTTTTGGGCAAATGGGGGAAAAACCCCCCAAGGGATAAAAATTTTTGCCCGGAAAAATTTGGAAAAAAAAGTCTTTTTTCAACCACCATTTTGTTGAACGGACATTTAACCTTTTAATATCCCCGTCTGAAAAAAAACCGGGGGGCAAAAAGGTATTTTTTTGGGGGACCATTAAAAACCTTTGACCCACAGTTTTAAAAAGTGCGGGAAAAGGGTCTTTCAACCACCAATTTAGTTAAACGGACATTGACTATCCCGTCCGGCCCGCAGTATGACCTTTAAACCTTTTACCCCCAAATTAAAATTTTGCCGGGAAAAGGAGTTTTGAACCACCATTTTAGTGAAAGGGACTTTAACTATATCTGCCCTGTACCGCGTTTGACCATTAAACCTGCTACCACAGTTTAAAAAAAGTGCTGGGAAAAGGGTCTTTCAACCACCATGTTATTAAACTGGGACTTTTACTATACCTTTTCTGTACCACAGTTGACCATTAAACCCCGTTGACCCACAGTTTAAAAAAGTGCCGGAAAAGGAGTTTTTGAACCACCATTTCGTTGAACTGGACATGACTATCCCTGTCGGGGGTACAGCATGAGCCCCAAACCAGCATGACCCCCAGATTTAAAAAGTGCCGCAAAAGGATCTTTCAACCACCTTTTTATTTTCACTGGCATAGAATACCTTCCTGGGCCAAGCAGAGCCCCAAACCTGCATACCCCAGATTGAAAAGTGCCGGAAAAAGGATCTTTCAACACCTTTTAGTTAAACTGGACATTGACTTACTTGCCCTTACCACAGATGCCCCCTAAACCTTTTGACCCAAGATCACAAAGGGGGCCTATTCATTTTGAAAAAAACACTGTCTTTAGTTATTTTTTTTGGTAACGACATTTGTTTACAGAATTTATTTGGGGAAGTTTTATTATAGTTTTACTTATTACATTTTTGCTTTTTGTTAAAGTTATAACATTAACATAACCCCCCCCTGCAGTTTTTAAAGGTTTTTTTTTTCCCCACATTTGATGTGTTAATTTCGTCCGCACACCTCATAAGTAAAAAAAATGTCCAAATTCATCCCCAAAAACATTCTTTTGGGGGAAGAATTTGCCCCCCTGGCTTCTGAGGTGATTCAGCCAATCAATTCAATGGTTTTTTTTTCCTCAAATCCTTTTCAGTATTAGGGACAGCCCCCCGGAGATCAAATGATGCGACCCCATGTGATCCAGCCCCAGAAATTTTTAAGCCTCAAATTGTGCAATTTGTGCCACCCCTGGCCCTTTTTACATATTTAAACCTCACAAAATCCCTTTTTTAAAAATCTGTTTTTTTAGAGAATTTAAAAGCTCTCCTGTTGCCCCAAGGTGAAGCCAGTGCTCCCGTCAGCCATCTTTTTAAAGGAGGCCCCAGCCCCGGGCCGCTTACAGGGGGTGCGGTGAGGCCCAGGCTAGGTCTTTTATCTTTAAAACCCGGTTTAAATCCCAAGGGGAGTTACAGTGGGTCGGTGAGACCCGGGCGGTCCGTCATCATTAACACGGAAAAATCCCTTATGACGCACAACAAAAACTTGTGTAAAGCAGGTGGGGAAACGGAAGTGTGAGGTAAGACCCCCAGCCTTCCTCAGTACACAGTCAAGCCCTGGGTAGGCTTGCCCCTCCTTTTAGTGGGCCCAATTGAGCTTCACTTGGAAAAATACTGGGGGTTTAAAGCTCCTGTTCACCCAGGTCCCCTTTTTTTGGCATTTTTTTTCTATTTTACTCAAATTTGCTGGGGGAAAATTTGTCTCTGTTCTTTGTTTTGTCGTGCTCCATACTCCTTCCTGGAAAAAACCTACATCTGGTCAAGCCCCCTGTAACCCCTTGTACATTTAGAGGAATTTTTTTACCACTTTTTTTGTACATAAAGTTTTTTAGATTAAAAATTTAAAAAACACATTTTTAAAATAGGATGGAATCCCCCCCATGTCTTTTTTTCTCTTTTTTTTAATTATATTAAAAGGGTTGTCCAATCCAGGGGATTGCTAGTATGTTAAAGATCTTGCAAACAAAACAGCATTTCCCAAAAATTATAAAAATTACTTAGCCACTTTTTAAAAAAAGTGAGAAAAAATGCCCTTTTAAAACCCCCAAATTTTTTCAAAGGACCTGATTAGCTGATTTTTACGAAATCCCCCAAAAAAAATTTAAAATGACCCAAAATTTTTTTTTAAAAATTTTGAAAAATTCTTTTAAAAAAATTTTTTTAAAGGACCTGATTATGCTGATTCAAGCAACATAACCCCAAAAAATTTTAAATAGATTCTCAGCCACTTTAAAAATTGTGATGGAGAAAAAAAAGCCATTCAAGCCCCTTTTTGTTCCAAAGGCCCTAATTTAGCTTATCCACAGCAACATGACCCCAAAACCCTTGACAATGCGAAACCTTCTAAAGATAAAGGAGTAAATGGAATTTGGGTTTTCTCATAAACCTTGTGTCTTTTACGTCCCACATGGCAAAAACAGCAAATGATCTTTTGGAAACGAGAATAAAAAATTTCGAGAAAATGATCATTTTAAAAAAAATTTTTTAAGAGGACCATTTTGTTTTAAGAGGAAAGTTAATAGCCCCGCAACTAACGGTGACCCGGGAATTGGGGCCCAAAAAATCATGAGAGATCCCTGCCTAATTTATCTTGATGAAAGTCAAACGATCCACATTATCTGTGAAAAAACCGGAATTTTTTTCGTAATGACTCCTCCAGCTTGTGAAGGGGCCCTCAGTATGATGCTGGCTGCTGGGCAGGGCCAAAAACCTCTATCGCGTGCCGAGGGGGCTGGGCCTTGTCCCCTTTTTGGTACCCCCGAAGTCGATTGGGTCGGGAACACATACAAAAAAACGGGGTGTTGGACCAGTAGTCGTGCACCCTGATCTAAGCTGGCTCTGTTGTTTTATGTGTGCCCTGATTAATCGTTGGTGAGGGTAATAAAAAAAAATTCAGAGGCATCCATTGGCTTCTCCCCATTGCTGCTGTCTGCTCCCTACGGGTACTTGGCACTCTACTGCTGTCAGTTGGATGTTGTTCCACCCA
Source organism: Phyllomedusa bahiana (assembly GCA_025379985.1). Taxonomy (NCBI): domain Eukaryota; kingdom Metazoa; phylum Chordata; class Amphibia; order Anura; family Hylidae; genus Phyllomedusa; species Phyllomedusa bahiana. The sequence continues at coordinate 120,248 of JAODAL010005021.1, forward strand.
CATTTGAAGAAGGTGAAGCAGACGAAACAAGTCTCCCGTTTATCAATCAGCCCAAGGGTTTCCCTTTCCTCATTTTACTCCTATTTTGGGTGGATGGAAGGAAAGTGCGGTTTGTTTTGTCCGGGGGTCCAGGAGGGTGGCCACCCCTAAGTTTTTCATTTGATGGCCTTAATGCGGGGCAGTTGGAAAATGGAGTCCAAGCACTCGTGAGAGATGGAGCCTTGATTTCCAAGCCCCGGGGCAGGGGCACTAGCAAACTGATCTTCCCCATCTTCCTCCTCCGGCCCCAAATTCGCGGGAACCTCTTTCCAAAAGGGAGGGATGTGGTAACGTCGGTTTTCCAGGAATACCCCGCTCCCCCCTCCTCCCCTTCCCCCGGGCACATTTAACACAGCCTGACTTGCCTGAGAGATGCACCCGAGGGCTGATGCACCGCCTTGAACTAGCCCTGGACCCCCCAAACCCCCCTAATGAAGACCGATAAAATTTGAAACTGTTTGGGCCTTTTGGGGTTGATGGGGAGAAAGGTCCGTGCCGCACTGGTCCGTTCCTCCTCCGTCGCTGGCGGGACCTGTTGTTTCAGAGGGTCCAACGATCGTCCAGAACTAAGATCACCACAATGCTCATGTACAAGGGTTTGTCGCACTGACCATTTGGTGGTTTTCAAAGGGAAGGGTGCAGAGCTCTTTCACCCCTCCACTGGGGTTAAAACCCCGAGGTCCGCACGCTGCTTGTAGGCCATGTGTCACTTCTAAGGGGGAATGGTGGGAAATTTCCCGCGTGTTGCCACGTCAACAATGAGCGGGTTTCGGGGGCCGAGCTGACGTTACAAAGCAGCCGCGGGGACAAGCGGGGGGCGAACGGGGGAAGTGCGAACTCAACCTCGAGCCTTCCTACAACAGTCCAGACCCCCTTAGCGCTTTTAGAAATTTCTGGACGAAAGTTTTATGACATTGGGAGGCAAGGGGTGGCTCCAGCCCACCGATTTAAGGGCGGGCCTGCAGATTTTTGACGTTATCGCCCCACCTTGCCTGGGACAGTCTGTCACCCAGCCGTGCCGGTCTCTTGCGGAGACCGTCCAAAGCTCCTGACCTGTGTGTGGGCGTCTCCCAAACAGATTTAATTTCAAAGGCCTGGTTTCTCTGGGCACGGATGCACCAAGAACCTTGGGGAAAAACCTTGCACCATCCCTGCTTTTAAGAGCGTGCGCCGAGCCTTGAGAGCCCCGTCACCCCCAGAGACTCCCCCCAGTCCCCAGTGACTGTCACAAAGATTAGCGGCCTTGGCCGTGCTTTATAGCCATGTGTCGGTGTTTTAGAGGATTTTTCCGGACCAGATTGGGAAAAGGCTTGAAATTTTAAGAAGGGCTGGAGGGCAGGGGCTTTTTTTGGCAAAAAAATGCCTGCTCGGCATTGGGATTGGGGGGCAGGGAAGGGCCCTGATTTGGCGGAACCATTGTGTCCACCAGACGGAAAGGCAACATTTCCAAGGCCAAAGCCTGGCAAAGCCCCACATTTAGGCTTTTGGCTTTGGATGGTTTTGGGGTTAAAGTGTTTTTTTCCCCAAAACCCGGAAGCAGAAGGCTGGCTGCTAGACGGCCGCTATACGGCGTGCAGGTTGTCAAAATGGGGGAAGGGGAAGGGTAGGGTGGGTTCTGGTGGGCTGGTGGTACTCGGGCACGGTGGGGCTGAAGCGGGGGCTGATCCCTGTCAGACTTTGAGGACATGGGCAGCTGAGGAACGCTTTGGGGGGGCGGAGGGGGGGGAGGCGGGGTGTGACAGTGGTTGGAAGCCGGCGGGGTTGGCGTTTTTGGCCAAGTGTTCCCCCTTCAATCATGCATTCGCTGCATGGACTTTGACATGTTGGTGGTGGTTAAAACTAAATTCTTGCCTCTCTGATGGTTTAGGCAAAGGCGGATATGACATCGCTGGGAACAGAGGCTTGCAAAGAGGGGCCCGGTTAGAGGTCCCGGACCCTTTTTTAGCGAAAGGACGGGCCGGGTTTCCCCTGGGCCGTGGTGGGGAATCAATCGCGGACTTCTGGACCGCCCCCCTTTTTGGGGGGGACCCGTATTGCATACCCCATTTCTTCCTCCCGTCCAGTGAAAGCGCTCGCAAGCAAATTCTGGGAAAAGACCACTTGGGGTCCGCAAAGGTCAATCAACACAGGTGACTTGGTCGTCCTGAATTCTGCATCCAGGGCGGGGCTCAAGCAAGAGGCACTTTAGGCGTTGCCCATTGACCGGCTTCCCTTCTCCTCCTTTTTTTTTCATCAGTAGCTGGGGGTAGAGCAGACAAAAACACCTCTTTGGGCCCCTTGGGCTTTGGAAATGCCTTCTACCCAACCGCATTTTGTCATCAAAGAGGTCTTCAGAAAATGGATTATCCACAGTGGGTCACGAGTTGCTTTGGGTGCCTTGTTCTTTTGGGGACGGATGGATGATGCTAATGACGCATTTGTCCCCGTGACTGGGGGGGCAGGAGGTAAGACTGTGGTGCGGTTGCATGAACCACTGAAGAACAGATTGGCGACCTGTTCGTTACTGAGATTACGGGCCCTGACCCCACCCATGACGGCCCCAAGGTCCTGCACCGTGATACGCTGGTTGCGTGTTGTCGCCGCAGGGAAAGGGCCCTTCTCTCGTCCCTCTCCCCATGTCCTCCCCCCTCTTTGCTCGTTTACACCTGCTTTTGCTCCTTTTTCAGAAAGATTTTGGGCGCATTATGTTTCTCCCCCGGGTCCCAGGCGCGCCTTTAGGCCCGATTTCTGTGAAAGCTGCCCCCGATTTAGGGCCGGGCCCGGGGCGCGCTCATAAAAACCTGAAAAAGGCCGCGCCCCCCCCATGTGTGGGGGGCGTGCGGGACTTGGGCCCGCTGTGCGGGGGATAGGCGAAAATCTATTCCGTTTTCGAGAAGGGGAAAAAGGGAAATTTTTAAAATCCCCCATGCGGGGTATGAATAAAAAATGCCTTTATACGGGGGAAAAAAATTTTCAGAAAAAGAGCTCAAACCTCAAAAAAAAAAATACAAAAAAATAAATCATTTCCAAAAATTAGAATGGTGCAAATTTTAAGAAATTGGATATTTGGATATTGCCGGGAAATACAGTAAAATTAAATTCTGAAAGCTATTCTCATTGGTCGGCAGAAAACGGCCAAAAAAGATAGGAGCGCAGTGAACCATTAAAAACCAATGGAGAACTAATGACCCAAACAGAACAAAGGCGGACAGTTCAAAATACAGTAAAAATGCAGAAAGGCTGATGGTTTTAGCTAGCGGGGGGCCCCCTTGCCATCCGGCCCAAACAGAAAAAGGAGCGACAGGGGCCATTATAGCCTTGGAGAAGTTTGCACCAATCAAAATAAAGGGGGAACAGTTCAAAATACAGTAAAAATGCAGAAAAAAAGATGATTGGCTGAGCTAGCGGGGCTTGGTAGCTCGAAAAAGAATAGGGGCACAGGACCTTAAAAATGGAGGAAAAAATTTTTCCAATCAAATTCAAAGGGGGACATTCAAAAAACAGTAAAAAAAGGAGAAAAAGGTGTTGGGTGAGTAGCGGGGGGCTTCGCTTCCCAGCAATCAGAGGCGAGCTTCTTTCCCTTGTAGTCTATGGAGAGGTGGCGCAAAAATCTCCGCTCTACCGGTGCGGCCCGGAGTTGATATTAAAAACATTTTTATTAAGTAAAAAATTTTTTCTCAGAAAAAGAGCTGAAAACCTTCTATAAATACATAAATAAATCCCGAAACAAGGTTTGTCCCCAAACCCGGGCTACGTGGGTTTTGCAATAGAAAAATTCCCGGGGAAAATTACAGTAATTAAAAATTGTTTAAGTTTTTCATTGGTCGGCATAACGCCAATCAGAATGGGAGCGCAGTGGCCCATTTAACCTTAAAGGGGAGTATTGACCAATGAATGGGAGCGCAAGACTCTTTATATTTATGGAGAAGTTTTGACCAATCAAAATCAAAGGCGGGACAGTTCAAAATACAGTTAAAAGGCAGAAAAAAAGAGCTGTTGGCGGGGGCTAGGGGGGTTGGGGCTTCCCAGCCAATAAACGCGGTACTTCTCCTTGTGTTTGGAGAGAGGCCCCAATGAAATCTCGGCGCTCTGCGGGGTGGGCTTTTGATGAATAAAAAAAATCATTTTTTTTAAAGTGAAAAAACTTATCAGATAAAGGCTAAAAAATTCTATAAAAAAAAAGCAGTTAAATCCCTAAAAAACGGTTTGTCGCTGGCCCCGGCGCTACATGGAATTCAAAAAGTGAGGAATTGCGGGAAATACAGAATTCAAATTGTTTTATTTTTCTCATTGGCGGCAATATTGACCAAAAGAAAAGGAGGACGTGGCCCATTTTTAACCCATTTAGGGGTTTGACAATAGATAGGAGCGACGGGACCCATTCTAACCTATGGAGAAAAATTTACCAGTTATTCAAAGGCGGGACGTTCAAAAAACAGTAAAAAAGGGAGAAAAAATGAATGGTTGAGTAGTGGGGGCTCATCCAGCTTGCCAATCAGAGCGCGAGTACTTTCTCTAGAGTTTATGGGGAAAGAAATTTGAGGGCTCTGTGATTGGGTAAGTTAAAAGAGGGCCCGGGTTTTTTGGACCCTGGGAGGGAGCGGTCCTTGGGTTTTCTAATGCAATCTGAAAAACTGTAAATTTGGCCCGAATCAAATGATGATAAAGAAATTGTCCGATGTGTATATAAATGATCAATTTTGGGGGTAAAAAAAAAAAATTTTTAATTCCATAAAATCAGCTTTTGTTCTTTATTTTTGTTGCCCCTACTTTTGATCCCGGCTAACGAAAAAAAAAGAAAAAAAATGATTTTATTGAATTAAAAATTTTTTTTTCTTTCCCTATTATTATTCATTTTTTATAAATCGGGACAAATTTTTTGTTTATCATTTGATTTCGGCCCTGTCGTTTTATTTCAGTTGCATTAGAAAAAAAACCCCTAAAAGGTCGCTCGTCTCCCCTTGGTCCCAAAAAACCGCGCCTCTTTTAACTTAGTAAAAAACGAGCTCGCCTGAATTTCTTTTCCCCATTAGAACTCTTTTTGGGAAAATAGCTCGCGCTCTATTTGGGTAATCTGGACGAGCCCCCCCCGCTTCAACCAATAGCTCTTTTTGCCTTTTTTTTATTTTTAACTGTCCGCCTTTGAAAATTTTTGGTCAATATTTCTCCATAGATTAGAATGGGGACTGTCGCTCCTATTTGATTTTGGCTGGTTTTTGCCCACAATGGAAAGCTTAAACAATTTGATTTTCTGTATTTTCCCGGGAATTCTCTCTTTGCAATTCCTTATGTAGCGGTCTCGGGACAAACGGTTGTTAGGGATTTAACTGCTTTATTTTTAGAGAAGGTTTCAGCTTTTATTGATAATGTTTTACACTTAATAAAAAAAGATTTTTTTAAAACTACTCCTGCCGCACGGCGCTGGGGCTGAGTTTTCATTGCGGGGCCCATCTCTCCATAGACTACAATGGGGGGAAGTAGCCCCGCTTGATTGGCGGGATAGCCAAGCCCCAGCTAGCTCGCCCAAACAAACTCTTTTCTGCCTTTTTCTTATTTTGAAAATGTCCCCCCCCTTTTATTTTGATTGGTCAAAAATTCTCCATAGGATATAATGGGTCTTTGCCGCTCCCATTCTATTGGGCAATCTCCTTCATGGTTTGAATGGGCCACTGTCGCTTTTCTGTTTTGGCAATAGTTTCCATAGGGTTTTAAAGGGACACTGTCGTCCTATTCTGTTTTGGGTGGTTTTGCCCACCAATGAGAAAAAATTAAACAATTTTTAATTATGTATTCCCCCGGAATTCTCTCATTGCAATTCCCTTTGTTGCGCCGGTTTCGGAGCAAACGCGTTTTTAGTGATTTTATTAATGTTGTTTATAGAAGGTTTTCCTCTTTTTCCCGTGAATATTTTACATTAATTAAAAAATTTTTTTTTTTATTTACCCCTGCCCCGACGGCCCCTGAGGGAGATTGCATTGCACCCATCTCCCATAGATACAATGGGACAAAGTAGTCGGTCTGATTGGGGGAATAGCCAAACCCCGCCCCCCGCTCAACCAAACAGCTTATTTTGCATTTTTTTCTGTATTTTGAAAATGTCCCGCTTTGAATTTGATTGGTCTTTTTTTGCCATAGGGTTTTTAAAGGGTCTCTGCGCTCCTATTTGTTTTCCTGGCTAGCCAAGCCCCGCTAGCCCACCAATAGCTTTTTCTGCATTTTTTTTCTGTATTTTTTAAAATGTCCCCCATTGTTTTGATTGGTTTAAAATTCTCCATAGGCTATAAGGGTCCCCGTCGCTCCTATTCTGATTGGCCCGGGAACAGCCCCCCTAGTTCGCCATAGCTCTTTTCTGCTTTTTTTTGTATTTTGAAAATGTCCCCCCCTTTGATTTGATTGGGCAATATCTCCTAGGTTTTAATGGTTCTGTCGCTCCATTCTGATTGGCCCGGTTTTAGCGACCATGAAAATAGCTTTCAGAATTTAAATTATGTTTTTCCCCAGCAATTTCCAATATCCTAATTTGGTTTGGCCGTTTGTTTTTTTTTAAGGTTTTTTTTAATGAATTTTTTTATTTTCGAGGTTTGGCTCTTTTTGAGATGTTTTCCCCCTTTATAAAGGCGTTTTTGGATTCAATCCTGCGACGGAGTGAGCGCCCCGGGTTTTTCATACGATCTTCTATGTTTCCTGATGTTCCGTTCTCCTTCACTTCGCCTCGCCCGGGCATTTAGACCAAAAAAAAACCAGGTCTGATGTCGGAGCTGGAGCGCGGGTGCGCCGCACCTTTTCCCACCCGATCGTACATGTCGGAGTTTTCGAGGGGCCCCGTCCCCCCCCCGGAACGCCTACAGCGCGCTACACCCGCCCATTTCCCCCCCTTTGTGGGTGCAGCCGAAGTGGCGAACTGTGCCCAACCCGCATCCCCCCGTCCGACAGCGGATTCGGGGGGGAGGGAAAAACCCCAAAAGCCCGTCTAATGTCGCCCCCTAATTTTTAAAAAAATAGGAAGAGTTTTTTACGTTTTATTGAAAGCGGCAAAACACAGCTTTCTTTAAATCCCTCTAAATTTTTTACAGCCAACTAGGATTAGAAAAATGAAAAGTTTCTTGCGAACCTGTGAAATGCGTCTGGTGAAGAAACGTAAGACCAAATCAACAGTGTTCTTCCTTCAGTCCCAGGATTTATCAACTGCCCAGTAGGACTAGGAATTGATCGTTTTCAACAAAATATCACACAAGTGCACTATCTGTGCCAAACTGAGATTCACCGAGCGCAATAAAACTATTCAGAAGTTACAAGGATGAGAAATTGCGTTACTAAACAGTTACTAAAGAATTGTCATGCAGGGTGGCTATTTGAAAAAAACTAGGGCCGCACCACGTGCAATACAGCTATTTAAAAATTATACGGATAACAAACGGTGTTTTTTGCACATATAAATACACCTGCGGTGACAACAAAATTGCTGTTTCAAATTTAAGTGCAAGGTGGCTCTATGAACAAAACTGGGCCGCACCAAAGTGAAAAAAACAACCTATTTGAAATGAGACGGATAATAAAAGGCGTTTTTTGCACCTATAAATACACCTGCGGTGACTACAAAATTGCTGTATTCAAATTTAAGTACAAGGTGGCTCTATGAACAAAAACTGGGCCGCACCAAAGTGAAAAAAAAACCTAATTAAATTGTGTACAGATTAATAAAAGTTGAGTTTTGCACCTATCAATAACACCTGCAGTTACTAGAAAAGATCTGTATCCTAACATAAATACAGGCTGCACAACATACAAGTAATATTTCACCAAAAACTGTTAATCAAAACCCATTGCAATGCAGGGTCAAAGCACAGTCTGGGCTGCACAATATCCACTCCTTTCAAAAAACTGCCTGCCAGCGTGTCTGTCTGTGTTCGCCCGCAGCTAATCTACTTAAGTTCTAATGTTCACAGCTAAAAGCATAGTTGTCTGTGTGAACAAATAGAACAGTTTCACTGAGCTGTTTTGAGAGACCGAGCACACGTCCTGCTCTTATGATACACAGACACACACTGAGGCTGAACAGGAAGGGCTGTTCTATGTAAAACGAGGTCATGTGATTTTTCCAGCCAATCACAACCATACACATCCTAGTCATGACGTCGCACACCCAGCTCACCCTGCTCTATTCTCTAAGCTGATTTGCTGGCCGCCAAAATGACAGGAAGCGCCGAAAATGGCGCGATATTAATAGATTATGTGCAGATTTTAACCTAAATTACCGCGTGATCGAAAAAATCCGATCAACATAAAAACCGTGCCGATTCAACTTTGTCGATAATAATCGCTCAACACTACTCATCAGACAAGACGTCATCTGTGAGTCACTAAATGTAACTACACTATGTGTGGAGAACCTGTGTACACCTGTAACTACCACTATATGGTCATTGTGTGCCAGTAATATTGGTGGTATTGTAATGAATGATTTTCAGTGACAGTATGATGTTATTATTCAAGATCTTTATGGTGGTCATGTGGCGGTATTATATGGTCTTTATATGTATTGTTGTTGTTTGGCAATATTGGTCTTGGTATACTGGTTTGATAATTTTTCATGACAGCGGTGATCATGTGGTGGTGTTTTCAACCAGAACTAAATCTAAAAACAATGGTGCAATTGCATTTTTTTTCTGGAGGCGGGGTGATGGTTGTGTTGGAGGCGGGGCAATGGGATTGTTGGGGGCGGTGCTTGTGGGAGGCCCAGAAGCTTCAGCTGTATGGGGCCCTGAAATTTCTGTTGGCGGCCCTGCTCACAGGCGGCCTCCAATGTTGCTGATTCACTGTGGACAGTCTGCAAGCCTGAATAGAACAGCAGCATCACCAGCTGTCTATAAGTGTTGGCCCTCTGTGAAGTAGAGAGGGAGCAGCGCTGTGAGGGATAGGAGAGGGTGCCCACAGCCATGAGGGATAGGGAAGGAGGACCTCTGTTGAATAGATAAGGCCTGGAGCATGGAGAAATGGGGGAGGGAGTTCCTGTGGAGCAAAAAGGGCCTGGAGTTGTGAGAGATCGCGGGATGGGGGTCTGTGTTGAGAAGAGAGGCCCCATGTTGAGAAAAGGGGGCCTAAAGCTGTCAGGGACAGGGGACGGAGAAAGGGTCCTGAGCTGTAAATGATAGGTGATAGGTGCCTTTGTGTATAATATATTTTTAATGTATTATGCTAATAAAAATTAATATAAAACTTTTCTCATAGTGATTTAGTTTGATTATTAAGCGTCTTCGCGGCATCTAAGAGTTTTGTAGGTTACATATCAAATATGAGTACCGGTATCAATTTTGTCTATATTTCCTACTTGACAAATAATTACATATACTTTTTTTTTCTATTTTTATTACATCATAATTTTTCATTACAGCAATAACTGTTTTAGCTTATGTCAGGAGTCCGTCACTGCTATAGTGTAGCCGCCTTCAGCCCTCCCCGAACGAAACATCAAGTTATACAGAGTAGTGTGACACTGCATTGGTAACTTTACTATAGCAGCGACGGCTGGCCTTCTGACTAGCATGCCCAGCATATAATTACAGCTGAAACCAGAAGTTTACAGATACTATGTAAAAAGACACATATGCATGTTTTTCTCACTATCTGACATGAAATCAGAATAAACCTTACCCGGTTTAGGTCAATCAGGATTACCAAAATATTAATATTTGCCAAATGCCTCAGAATAAATTGAGAGAGTAGAACTTATTAATGCATTTTTATTCTACTTCTGCGAAAGTCAAAAGTGGTACATACAAATTTCATTACTATTTGGTAGTATTGTCCTTCAACTGTAAGACATGGGTCAAATGTTTTTGCGAGGATTATCCTTCCACATCGCTTCCTCACAATAGCTGGTCTAGGAATTTCACAGGCGCCCATTTCCTCCTGACAGAACTGGTGTATTCACTGAGCCATGTTTGTAGGTCACCTTGCTTACCCCTTGCTTTTTCAGTATATTGAGCCCAATAAATTCTTTATATAGGACTTGAATGCAGGACTATTGTGATTGTCCACTCCAAAACATTGACATGAGTTTTATCCGTAAGCCACTTTTAACCATTTTGCGCAGTATTCTTCAGTCATTGTACATATTTGGACAGACCCTGTCTTTTCCCACCCAAGCTTTAACTCCTGGCTGATAGTTTTGCTTCAGATATTGCCACATAATTTTTCTTTCCTCATTGACATGCCAATCTATTTTGTGAAGTCAGCAGTCCCTCAGCAGCAAAATCATACCCCAACAACATGATGCTGCCGTACCCGCACATTGTTTTACAGTTGGGGTGGTGATCTTTCGGTCTCTAAGCTTCTGCCTTTTCCCTTCAACCAACTAATGATGGAACATTGTGGACTACTAACAGTTTAGTCTTCGTCAGACTCACAGGATAATGTCTCCATAAACTAGGATCTTTGTTCCTGTGTGCGGGGGAGGTAGTACTTGGGGTAGGTTGAACGGGGGGGGGGGGGGGGGGGGGGGTGTACGGCGGGGTGAGCGTGGGTGCGGTACGCCGGGTTTCATTTACAACTGCTGCGAGTATTTTTCTCTTAACTGGTTTCTTTTTATCGGTTTGGTTTAACTGTCTACGTATCGGGTCTCTCCTTCCCCTCCCTTGGCAGACGGGGACGGCCCTTGTCTCAATCCTACGCTCCATCAGTCTTAATAGGCAAGATCCATCAAATGGGCGGTTCCATGCTCCACCTCGGTGCGCGCTTAACTTCGGAGCACAATCTTACTCGATCGCCTATTATCCCTGCCCATTCATCCGCAGTCATCACGTAATAGTTCCCTGTTTGTACTTATTCCTAGGTTTCTTTCTTCTCCTCCACAAGCCGGGGATTTGCATACTTACCAATCCTCTGGCTCCCAAGGGCGAACCCAGTGGAAGGCCCCATTCATCGACCATTACCTTGAAGAGACAGCACGCGACCGCGATCCTATCTCGGTAAACTTATATCGTATTGTGTTCGTACTTGGTGTCTTCATCTTTCCGGATATTTATGTCTTTGCCTTACCACCGAATGAATCTTAGCGTGCTTCTACTCCCTCAGTTTCATCACTGAGAACACAAATTGGACACAGACCCCGATTCTCACTGCAGGGTTGTGTTCGCCACGTCCTCCTCCGGTCCAACCCTTGTGCATATTCCCCGGTTCCCACCCAGAAGAGGAACCTCCCTTATCCCTCAGAATATTTGTGATTGAACTTTCAATTCTAGGATATTCTCGTGAACATAACGGACTCTCGTCCCGCCGGACCCAATTACCACTAGAATCCAGCTATTGGTTCCCGTCTCCACCCCCCACACCGTGATACGTTGCCCCCTTACAGTTCGTTCTTCTCGGCGTAGTGCGACACACCACGCGTACAGATCCACCATCTCCGCAGGATGGGTGTGCCCTCTAATCCTAAACTCCGGTCAAACTATTTGCATCGCCCTCTGATTCCCCAAACTCCCTAGTGCTAGCTAAAGCTAAACCCAATATCAGCCTCACTATGACACATCGGTACCTCAACAATCTCCATAATGCGCGCTTCCGTATCCCAAAATTGCGAGTTATATTTAAAGGTGCGCCCTAACTTCCCAGCCTGAATCACATTTCTAGGACAATCATTGAGACGCGTCTGAATTAGAGTCCCCTGGTTAGTATGGTTTCAGTTCCTAGCGCTCATCGTAAAGTCCAAGTACTCGAACCCATCTCTATCGAGCCGATTACCTACTCTATTCACATATAGACCCACCGTCCTCTTCTTGTCTGGGTCTTTCCTCATCTTTACTCGCCTCGGGTGCACTCACCCCCCTAGCTCTTGTCTCCTAGCCCATTCGCTTAACACTTACGGCCCCACGGCTTAAACTTCAACACAGCATGTGATCCCTCCAGCATTTAACCGACCTACTGTCTGTTCGTGGAACGGGTCGCCCGCCTGAGTCCTCTCTCGGCCAATGACTCCCCAGCCTTCTACTCTTCCGTCGTCTATATCGTTCACATCACTCCCTACCGTCCCTCTGCCTTAACCCTAACCCTCTAGCTCCTCTAATCTGACTCACATAAGATCAATGAGTACATCATTTTATCGTTCGGGGGGGTGGGGGGGCCGACATCCATATGCTCAGCTACCTCACTGGATGTGGTGACGTATCTAGCGGCAAGATTCTCTATTTCTTATCGGGTTGGAAGTATTGCAGCTGGGAGTCTTGCAGGAAGGCTTTTCATACCCATATCTTGTCCCTTCCACCCACGGCAGCCCTCCTCAATTGCGTTTGTCTCCAATTTCGACCGACTTTTAAAACTCGTCGACTCCGCTGTTCCTCAGTATGCCCTACCTTTGCACGTGGACCTTGCCTAGTCGGCTACTATTTAAGGTTGGCGGTTATTGAGTCTCATCTCCATTATCTGATCCAGTGATATATCCAAGTACTCTCGGATTCGACTTCCCCTAGTCCTCACGTCTTTTCCTCCATGCGTTTCCTTTCCCTTCTTATCCAAGCACCGTTCTCCAGCTTTACACTCTCCCTTGCTAATCTAATTTTGACTCCTCTCTTTTCTCCCAGCATCACCCTCTCCGATCTTCCGGCCTGAGGCCTTCAAATCCTAATGCATTGTCAATACCAACGGCATTAGGCTCTAAAGATGATCGCTCCACCTAGGTGGTCGAACGCACTCCTAGGGTGGAGGTCAACAAGGTGTAAAAAAAATATATACTGTATATATTAATTCAAATCACCCTCCAAAGTTACATATATTTGGTATCGCCACATCTGAAAAAGTCTGATCTATTAAAATATAATATATCATTTATCCTGTATGCTGAGCATTGTAGAAAGTAATAAACCACATGCTCCATAAAGCCATAAATTCGTTTTTTTGGTCATTTCACAGTCCCCTACAAAATTGGAATAAAATTTAATCAAAAAGTTGAATGAGCATTTCAAACTGGTACAATAAACAAGTACACTTCAGGCAGCAAAAACTTTGCACCCATCCCTCAAGTCTATAGAGGGTTACAGTACAGGAAAAGTTATTGGTCACAGGAAAATTCTGCGCGCCACGTGCGCAAAGTTCAAAATTAGAGACTATGCTGCACTGAGAATTCTTTTTTACGGTACACAAAAGATAATGAGGAAACCCTACATGTTCTGGTATTGGCGGATGCGTATCACCTGTATGGATACGCTAACCATCATAAGTTTTACCATCTCAATATTTAACGCCAGTAAAAGCAAAATGTCACACCATAAAAATGGCCACAAAGTACGTCTTTTTTTTTCACATTTTGCCCCACTTAACAAATGTTTTGCGCGGAGTTTCCCAGTATAAGTCGTATGGTAATATGAATAACAGCATTAAGATAAACCTACATCATCGGTCCCCAACAATAAATGCCTCTCATATTTCTGCGTAGGTGGGCAAAAATAAAAAAAATGCGATGGCTCTGGGAGAAGCAAGGAGGGAAACCACAAGCGTTACATCAAAAAAAGCTGGTTCACGAAAGGGCGCTAAGGCATAGTAATCTTCATAGTATAATGTAAACTTTTGACTTTGCAGAAAGTAATTATAAATGCCTTAAAATATTCTCCCTCTCATTATTCTATGCATATGACACAATATACTATATGATCTTTTGACGTAAACCTAATGACCTAAACCACTGCTTCATCTCTGATTGTCATGTCAAATAGTGAGAAAAAACATGCAATGTTTCGTTTTTATGTAGTGTCTGTAAACTTCTGGTTTCAGCTGTAATTATATGCTGGGCATGCATGCTAGTCAGAAGGCCAGCTGTTACTGCTATAGTGTAGTTACTAATGCAGTGTCACACTACCTCACCTGTATTAATTTCTGATTGAGTTTCATTCGGGCATAGGGTCTTCGTGTGGCTGCATCTATCTACACACAGACTCCTGACATAAAACTAAAACAGTTATTGCTGTAATGAAAAATTATGATGCAATGAAAAAAGAAAAAAAAAGTATATGTGTTATTCTCAAGTAGTAAATCATAAAAAAAAGTATACAAGATATTTGCGTTTGCATACTAACATTCAAAGCTCTTCACAGATGCAAGACCAAATAAATAAATCACGAAATCACTATAAGAAAAGTGTTTAATATTAATTTATTTATTTAGCATACATCGCAATATTAAAAATATGTTAAAAAGTCAAAAACATGACGGACAAAAGAACCAGAAATAGTAGGCACTAAATCAGGATCAAGGTAATTAATATAAAATTTAAATTAATATATAGACCGATGTGATAGCAAAAAAAATATATACAAGCAAAGGCATCACAGATTTTTTTTTTCTTAAACATAATAACTGTATAGACGAATACACTCAGTAAGTAAAAAAAAGAAAAGCTCTGCCTAACCCATGTATCACATAACCAACAATATAGTACAAACTCAAATACATATCCGACCAAGTGATACATATACTCAATGGTACTCTGCAACAATCTGAGTGCCAATGCCCCGTACATATATAAACTAAAGTATAATAGCTAAATTGAACACAGTCCATGAATCAAAAAATTTTTTCCAGTATCCGAACGGTTCAAACAACATGATTACAATTTCCCACTGCAGAAAAACTCCAGCGCGCGTTCGCTTGCATGCTTCTTGTCACATTCCTGTGATTTTTTTTTTATATCATAGCACTTGTGTTACTCCTACTTATTTATATCTTTGTTTATTGCTAATCATCCTTCTAATATATCTATGATCTAATGTTTGATTATTCATGGTCAATGCGTCACTTTAGCTATTATACTTTTTGTTTATTATTACAAGCATTGGCAACATAGAATTATTTGCATACTCATGCGTATAGCGTATCACTGAGTGTTATGTATTTCTTTGACTATACCGTTGGTCTAATGACACTGAGATTCTAGGCACTTTTACTTACTTTCCCTTTTTTTTCTTACTAGTATTCTACTTACATTAATATTGTGTATATATATTTTTTTTTGTGTCTTTGTTCTTTGTTTGTTTTTGATTTTTTTTTTACCATCGCATCAGTCTTTATATTAATTTTCATTTTATATTAATTACTTTGCTCATGATTTAGTGCCCACTGTTTCTGGTTCTATTTGTCCATCATGTTTTTGATATGCATTATGCTAATACAAATTTTCTTATATAATCAATTTCCTTATAGTGGATAGTTAGTTTATTTATTTTTAGTCTTGAGGCATCATAAAGAGCTCTGGTAGGTTATTTATTATAATATGCTTAATACGAACCTGCATAATTTCTTTTGAGCAATTTAATTTTGTGTTGTATATTTGATATTAGTGAAATAGTACTAACCCACATATTACAGATAACCTGTCACTAATACCACACAGTAAAACAAACAAAAAAAAAACATGCTACAATTGCATTTTTTTCCCATTAACCCCCAATGATTTATTTTATTTTTGCAAGGAAAAGTGGCGACATTTTGACTCTATGAATATTAGAAAGTTGTAGAACTTTGCATGTATACGGTGATTAAACTTCCTTTACATTACACCTAAAACTAAGAATGGTCTTATTTTAATGACAGCATCTGATGAAACTTACATCATGGCTTCTGTTTATGAAGGTTTCAAGGAATATAAAGTATTTCACAAAATTGAGTACACCCCAGACATTTTTGTAAATAACAGTGTAAATTTGATGTGCCCTCAAAATAACTCACACAGCCATCAATGTCTAAACCGCTGGCAACAAAAGTTTGCGTACCCTGCTAAGTGAAAATAGGCTAAATTATTCCAAAGTATCAATATTTTGGATTGTGGCCACCATTATTTTCCAGCACTGCCTTAACCCTCTTAGGCATAAAGTTTACTAGAGCTTCAAAGGCTACCACTGGAATCCTCTTCCACTCCCCCATGACAACATCACAGAGGAAATCCAGACATAAGCCCAGGGACCTTAACTGCAGCCATGACCCCAGGAAGGGAAAAGAAGGGCCCACCGCTGCTGTTTATCACACTACTCTTTTTTTATTTATTGTTGTCAGTGTACCACCATCTCTGTGTTCTCTACTCCCACCCCTTGACGCATTGGTGACAACACGCTCCCTGATCCCCCCTAAACCCCATCCTCCATGTGCTACCAAAGCGGTAAGGAAGGAGGGGGGATAACTTGGATGGTGACACACTGGCAGCAGTAAATAAAAGAGTAGTGTGATTACAACAGTCACTGGTGGGCCCTTCTTCTCTCCTCTTCTTGATAGCCCACTTCAAACTCTGTCATTTTCTGCATTATGCAATAAGCCATACGCCATGTGAAAGTACAGTTAGGGGGCGTATACCTACAGAGGGCTGGATACCTACCTAACTACAGAAGGCGTATACCTACAGGGGGCTGTATGGACCTTTACTACAACCGCAAGGTGGGGCATATACCTAAGGAGGCTGAGTAGACCTACATTGATCATCTGTTCAGCTCCTAACTACAGGAGGCGTATACCTACAGGAGGCTAAATACCTACCTATCTACATACAAAGGGCATATACCTATCTACTGGGGGCTGTATATCTACCTACAGGTGACATCTATACCTATCTACCTACAGGGGACAGATATAACTATCTACGTACAGGAGTCTTTTTTCCTACCTACCTATCTATCTACAGGGTGCATGTATACCTATTATGGGCCAATATACCTATCTACCTACAGGGGGCCTATACCTACCTACTTAATGGTGGCCAACATAACTACCTACTTACTTAATTTAATATTCGTATAAAGTGCTGAAACACGGTCTAAGATGAGTTTGTGTGGTAATATTCTCAGGAGGAAGTTATTGGCCTGGTAGAAGTAATTATGGGATTCTGGACCTGATGGAGAAGAAATGGGAAAGAGAACAACTGGAGGTCAGCGGTTATTTTCCTTCTGTGTTGGATCGAGGTGCTCGAGCAACTTCACTGTCATGGCGAATGGTGACCTGAGCTGGGGTCTGACCACTATGTGGTCTCTTTATGTCGGTGTTGTAAGTTATATCAGCGCTTGTATAGTGGCAGAGTTCACTTGTCCCTGAGTGTAAAGGTGAGAGCACACCTGTCTCTATATTTATTATGTTTCGCCACATAGGCACAAGACTTAAATTCTATCAGTTTCTCCTCTATAAAGACACGAAAACTTAACTTATTAAATATGTAGTACGGACTACTTAACCTCTATACCACACTATTCTCAACAAGCCTGATTTCTCACCTCACCATTCATTAACTCCTCTCTCACTTCTGAAGAAGAAGGAATAGCTCCTTTTCTATTATTCAAGTCCTAGGTGAATAGCCACCTTATTACCAGGCAAGAGCCGTATATAATACAGAATTTACTTCACTCCAGTAAGGGATCCCAAGCTCCTACGTTGTGGCAGATCGTCCTAATCTACATGGACACAACACAAATAAGGCACCCCGTTGTGCACACACAACCTCTACCCTCCGCAGCGGGTGACACTTGTAGACAGAGGTGAGAAATCACAATTTAAAACGTCATGCCTGACTGGTGGGGAGAGCGGATATTGTATTTGGACTGGTGGGAGTAAATATTGTATGTGGACTGGTGGGGGTAAATATTGTATGTGGACTGGTGAGGGGACAGATATTGTATGTGGGTTGTTGGTGGTTCGTACCAGGGCTGCATTTTACTGTTGTACCACAATTTCCTGCAAATACTAAAACCCTCACTTCTAGATCCCGATGGACTTGAAAAGTAAAAATGTTGACTCTTAGAATATAATAACATAAGGTGATTATTATGATTTATGAGTGTGAGGAATGGCCTGTAAAAAAGTGGTGATGTGCTCTGTAAAAGGGGATGGAAAACTTAGCAACATGCCTGGATGGAAAACTGGTTCTAGCTCTTTGACGCTCACTGTTCCCAAATCAGATTTTGCATCAATGCGGGGGTGCCACCTGGAGCACTAAACTCGGGTAGGGGAAGCAAGATGGTGGTACAGTAAGAGGTTTATGATCAGGCAGCAGTGGGCCCGTCTTCTTCCCTCTTGCCCATTACATGCCGCAGTTGAGGTAGTTGGCTGCTGAATTGTGGTACAAGTTATAACAAGGGCATAGATGAAGCCGCTCAGTCATGTGCCTATTGATGAGATGTTAGACTGGGACAAATGTGTGAGACAGACATGTGAAGCTGATGTGTAAAACAGACATGGGAGGCTGATGTGTGAGACAGATCGACATATGATTCATTAGGTATTATGTACTGCACAATACAGCTCTGTTTTGCACACTGTATTATCCACCGTAAAATCTATGCATTTTTGTCCAAGAGGCCTAAAAATCAACTGGTAGTATTTTCATTTATAGTCGCTGTATGGCGGGCCCCCAAGATCAACTCCCCTGTGGACCCCAGTCCTCTCAGTTCGACACTGCATAGTGAGGACTGTCCTGAGTGGAACCTGTTTTTTTAAACTGCTGTTTGGTTTTGACCACCATATTGCAGCTCATTTTCAGGTGGTTGCGGCAATTTTTCCATAACATTTCTTTATTCTTTCAGATCCTCAAAACAGTCTCTTCACATGAGTGCATTTGCAGATGGTTCCAAGTGACCAGTATGAGAGCTTGTGAGAGCGATAACACCAAATTGAACACACCTGCTCCTCATCTTCTCTACCTATACAGACCTTTTAATACACTGCGAGCCACATAAACCATGGAGGGAAAATGGCGCATTGAGCACAATTTGTCATTTTTTTACTACAAAGGGGTGTACCTCAAGATTGTTGTCAGAGCTTTCTGACATTGAAGTCTGCAGTCTTTTATTCCTTGTTGCGACTCACCAAATTTCATACTGTTATATCTAGCTGTAGCATTGACTACTTTACATTGTAACCAAAACAGTGTCATATCCAGTGTTGTCCAATGAAAACATATAATACAATATTTACAAAAAGGTGAGTGGTGTACTCATTTTTGTGAGATACTATATGAATAGAGATCTGATTTTCCATTAGTGAAACTGGGTAGAATAGAGTAGCATTACATGCTATTCTGCCTGTCAAATGCAACAGGTGCTTAACAAAACTAGAGTAAACTCATTACTTATATAAAAAAAAAAATCATTGATTCAAGCACAGCTTCATTGTGTCCAAAACAAGGTTGAAAATGTGCTGAAAGTATAAGAGATTACATATATTGAGAGAAATTTGAATATTCTTTTTGTATAACTCAGACTTCATAACACTGTGATCAATCAGACACACAGGGTACAGTTTTATAAATGGTTCATACACAAATGACTTACCCATTTAATAGCTATCAACCATGTCAAGTCGACCCTAAAACTTGTCTCATGACTCAAAAGATATACAAAATAATGCTGAAACTCAGAATATAATGAAGCTGATATTCTTTGACAAAACTATATGCTCAATTAGTGAGTTCAGCTTTACTTCTGAAACATACCTTAATTCACAAGCTTTTACCGGATCAGTGAACAGTTCCGTGCTCTTAGATGGAAACCTTGCTGAGAAATAAAGCACTATACTGTACATAGTAATAACTTAGTGGAAAAATCCATCAAGGCAAATGGCTTACATCTTGTTTTCAGCCTTGGCTGTCATTTTAGATTTATGCTCAACAGGAAATGTTGTTATGGCAAAAAAGCAATCAACTTGCTATGCACCATACACTATTGTGAAAATGTGTATTTAATGATAATCCTGTATAAATGAAAAGGAACCTAAACATGAGCCATTCAATTAGGTGCTTAAAATGAATCAAGAAGTGAAAGACTTCAATGACACAGCACACAATTTGCATGATTGAAAAGATTTGTATTATAACGTGTTAAGATATGTAAACACATGCCCAAGTCATGGTTTAGAATGCTAAAGTGTTAGCCTGTTTTCAGCAAATGTTTTTCTTTGTGTAAGGAAAAGTTAAGATATTTTACAGTATGTTTTCTAGAAGAATTCCTCACAGTTCTTAAGATCTCTGCGTAACTCCTTCCCATGAGTTGCTTAACTGTATGTCTTGTTGCTAGGAAGTAGCTTTGAGGTGGGCTCAGGATAACTGCAATCCTAGTCATTTAATTACTTAGATGTTGCAGTCATGGTAGTCATTGGCTTAGTTAACGGTCCTATGTCTACCATCTTACTACTCTATTTACATCCTGGCTAACCTCAGGGGTCACTATAGCACTTTGGATGGGTCTTAACCTTTAGGGTATATTCACACGGCTTATTTTGCTGTGTATTTCAGTGCGTTTTACAAAATAGAGAGCTATGGATTACACGTTGTCTCCCCGCGGGTACAAAACGATCTTATTGTACACGCGGGAGGAGAATTGACATGTGAATTGTTCGCGGCGCATACGCGCCACTAACAATGCTTGTCCCCCCGCACCTATCTCCCCCGTGCTTAGGAAGTACGTGCTGACCAGCGCGACTTCCAAAATACACGGCGTATTGCTCATGTACTGTGCGCGTCACAATTACACCGTGTGAACATACCCTAACCAGTTCAAGAGCATGGTATTTTCCTAGTGGATGACATTTTCATTTTTTAGTGCATAATTGTTTATAAGCTATTACACTATTAAACCAATTTGTTTTGCCTTTTTGCATCCAACGTAATGTGTTTTTTTTATTAAAATGTTTACATTAGACTTGTTTTATAGAATAACATAGGAAATGGTAACATAAAATGAATTCATTACCCCTCTCAAAACAGAAATGTGTCACGTTATGTGAAAATAACATTTTACAGGGACATGTATGAAAACTGTCTAGGTAACAGACTTTCTTTATTGCCCATAGCAAACCAATCAGAGTTCCCCTTTCATTTTTTCAGTGCACTAAATGAAATAAAAGGGAGCTCTGATTGGTTTGCTATGGGCAATAAAGAAAGTCTTAGACCTAGACAGTTTTCATACATGTGTTCCTTAATGTTTTACTTTTCCAACTGATTCTGAGATCTTTTTTTAATTGTGAAATATTTTGCAATATGTTAGTGGTACATTTTGGTCAATAAACTCTGCATTTATTTTTGAAAATAATTTTTTTTTAATAATTTTGAAAAATATATTTGTCATATTCAGAATTAGAATATCTGTGTTTGCAAGACAGTCATACCACACTAAATAGTTAATTACTTACCCTTTTCATAATATATTTGATGTTATTTTTAAAAGCGTTGTCCATTAAGAAAAAAATATTGCATTGGGGCCAGAGTGGACCAAAAAAGAAAATAAAAATATACGTCCCTAGCTTTCCCCCTCCGGCGCTGCTTCGCTGATGCTGTTGGTTGGCTCCTCTTGACTTCTGGGTTCTCACTGAATGGTGGAGGGGCTCGTAGTACATTTTAAGTGAATGGAGCGTGACCTTCTCCTATGAATACAGTCACACAATGGATTTGGATGCTAATTCTGGGGGCGGATTCAGTGTTGAATTTGCTTCCAATCTGACAATAGAACAACCTTCATTATACCTTATGTAAAATCAGTGTTGTCGTTCAGACAATGCTGATTTTACCCGCTTACTGTAAGCATCAACAAATAATTGATAACCATTAAGGGTGCTTTCACACAGTGCGGTTTTTTTTGTGCATTTTTGATGCATTTTTGTGCAGAAATGTACAGCATTAATTGCTGTGCCTTTGTGCATAAAAAACGCATCTGAAAAATGCATAAAAAACGCAGTTGCGTGTGAAAGCATCCTAAGGGCAGAGGAGGCAGAAATTCCTTGTTTGAAATTCAGCATTATTTCCTTATCTGAATTCTGCGCTTGCAAGCCATCTGTCAGAACAAGAACCTGGAAATCAAGAGGATTGGATCGTCTGGAGCTCCCGAGCTGCAGCAGTGGGGGACAGCTAGGTAAGGATAATTTTTTTTCTTTTGGACCACCCTGGTTCCTATACAATATTTTTCTGAATGGACAATCACTTTCCATGTTCTTTTATTTTGTTAGGATATTAACAGGCTTATACATTTCGATTTTTTTTTTTAATTTAATTTTACAAAATTTATTTAGATCAATTTAGTTTGGAAGAGGCTTTGTGGAGCTTCGATGTTAAAAATGCACACTTCAAACTAATAAAATCAACATTTTAGAATCCTGTTAATCATTTTTACAGAATGGATATTTCTGCATATTTAATTTTATGTCCCTAAACATAGGAGGTGTTAACAGACACTCAGCTCAATATCCCATATATATGTGCCCCTAGTATATTACTTGATTCAAGCACAGACCTAAGAACTGATGAAGCATGTTTTGGATCCTCCATTCTGTAGGGTGTCTTTAGGCACTATATCAGATTTATAAATTCCCTGTAGTGTTAAACAATAGGACCCCCCCACACACCCTATAGATCCTACCAGAGTTCCATGGAACTTATCACTATTAGGTTATGAACATACAAATTATTATTTTTTTCCAAATAATAGATAGTTTAAGCTCAAAATAATGTTTCACAAGGAATGCTATAGAAAAGCCTCCACCCCAAAAATATGTTACATTTTAAGTATTCCAGCTCATCTCCTATCTACTTTCACTTTTCCAGGCACGTAAGCACCGGCAAGAAGTGACATGCAGGCAATCAAAACACTCAATGAGTGCTATAATTTACTGTATTTGTGGAGCATACTTTAGGTTTAATTGTGCTGCAATACACCCCTCAAATACACTGTTTGAACCTACCCTTATGCCCTAGCTTTATGGACTTCCATACATGGAAGGTCCAAAGTGCATTATTTGGCCAATAGCTGCCATAGCAACATTGTAGGAGTTCCGAATGAATGACAGCAATAGTCCCCTCCTTCTTTCAACCGAAGGGATGCCATGATTGCCAGTATTGGCTGTCTATAATGGGTTAAAAAGCTAACTTTGATTGTACAATATGGTGCAGGACCCCTAACAGTGAAAGTGCTCCTAGCAGGGTAGTAATATAGACTCCCTCAGTAAGTAGGTAGATATGTAGATCTACTCAATAGTTAAGTATATAATCCCCAATTAGGAAGCCCCTCAGTAGGGAGATTTGTAGTCTCCCATTAGGTGGATATGTAGGCTGCCTCAGTAGGTTGGTTTATAGGGTCCTCTCAGTAGGTAGGTATTTAGGGCACCCAGTAGGTAGGAAGATATATAGCATCCCCAGTAGGTAGGTATAAAGGGCCTCTCTGGTAGGTATATAGGGACATCTTAGTAGGTAGGGGGGTTGGTAGATAAGTACATAGGGCCCCCCAGTAGATGGATAAATATGGTCCCCCAGTAGATAGGTTGCTATATAGGATCAGCTAGAACATAGGTTGGTATACTGGGTGTGCCAGTAGGTAAGCAGGTATAGATGCCCCAAGTAGATAGGTATTTATGGCTCCCAGTAGGTAGGTATACAGGGCTCCCCAGTAGATGGGTATATATGACCACCAGTAGATATGTATATATGGTCTCCCAGAAGATAGCCCCACCTCCACTAGCCCCACCTCTTTGTATCCTATAACTTGAGGTGATGTACATGATGGTTTCTTTATGCCCCAAGTAAATGTTTTTTTCTTTCACAATGTATGCGTACTGAAGCTTCTCCTGCAAGCTGTCATACCTGCAACATCCCTAAGTTTGCTTGGATTTTTACCTTGTATCAGTCTGGGCAATAATGTTTAACACACAATTCCCGAGAGGTAATTTTTTTCATTCAATAAGTGAAATGTTTTCACCCAAAATTTGTTGTTCATAATCTGAAGTGCTTCCAGCTGGATGAGAACAACTGATTAACATCTCTGTTGGAGGCTCCATTCAAAACCTCCATCGCATGTTTCCATGGAGATAGAAAAATAGTGCAGCATCCACCTATGACGCAGATGGAAACCAGGTCTAATAATTCATGGATCTGCTAAAGACTTTAGTCAGACATACTCTACTTTAAAACGTATGTCTAAGAAAAGCATTTGGTAAATAGCATGGCTACTGAGTAAGTAAAACTTTTAAATTTAAAATAACTAATAAGAAATGGAGAATAATTAATAAGGAATCAGTTTTTTGACAGAACAAATGTTAGTGCAACTATGAGAAAAATTGTAGAATGTACAGGTAACCATTTGACACTCGCTACATCATAGAGTAATAAAATGTATTTAAAAGCACTACACTGTTGATCATTGACAATTCTATGGCTGTGTTCACACATTCAGCATTTTAGGCGCAGGTTTTGATTAAAAAAACAGGAATGTATCATAATAGGAGAAAACATAACAAGGAAAAACAAAAAATTCTCCTTGTTTTAAAATCTTGGTTTTGGCTTCAAAATTTACAATTAAAAAACCTGAATATTTTAATGCAGCTTAAGGCTGTGTTCACAAGGTATGGTTTTGTGGTGGTTTTGATGCAGTTTTTCTGTTACAGTACTGCACTGCTTTGAAACCGCTTTTATTAAAAACAAGCTCCTTTCAATTTACCAGTTCAAAACTATTGAAGTCAGTAGAGAAACAGAAATGATCTCCATCCATTAGGTTTTCCATTTTAACATTTTGAAAATGCAATAACATTTTGTGTATTACAGTTTTCAGATATATGAAATGTACCTTCCAAATTTATTTGTATTATAAAAAAAAATGTATATACAGTATGCAGCAAGCCTTGAAAATATATACCATATATCTTAGCAGGTACTGCCTTACAATGATCTAATAAAGGTAATTAGCAACAACCATTTTGACACTTGAAAATGACCTATTTACTAATTTACTAAATGTCACAATAACGTATCATAAAAAACACTTAGTCCAAACATAAGAAATTAAGTAGTAATTAATATAACTGTATGTACTGGATTTAATGGCATGTAGGAAAATGTATATCATATACTGTATAACAGAGTTTATATTATATATGTATGGCTTACAGACTCAAGTGAAGAGTTCTGTGTAACAGTTAATTTGAAAGCAACCAATAACCTCATTTAAAACAAATTTATCAGTTTACCTCTCCTGTTTGGGAAAAAATGCATTGTTAATATCAGGAAATTACCTGGTCGATTGGTGTAGTCTTCCCTACACTGTACTATATAAGCTAAAATAATATAATGAAGTAAATATTGCAGTTGCAGACAGCTGGCAATGGGCAGAGCTTAGCAGAGAAACCAAGAAGATAATAATTGTGTACACACTGAATCATGAAGAATACATTCTTGATAAAAGAAATGGGACAATTGAAGACAACATATGTGATTATTTACAGAAGATGTTGGATGAATTATTGACATCTGTCTTTATTTGTCTGAAATCTATCACTGAAGCTTTGCTTTTCTATACTTCCAAGCTGCAGAAGAACAAAAGTTGGGTGAGTATCTGTGTTATAAATCTCACTAAATGTTAACCTATCATTTAGGTTGCCTATAATAACTATCCATTTTAGGAACTATACAGTTACTTTGGGCCATGTTGTGATGTGGATGTCCTGTTGCTTTTCTGGATTAAATTATTCCTTTTATGTATATAAGTAAAAAAATAAAAATAAATAAAGGGTTGTTCTGGAATCTAAGACTACTCGTTTATCCATCGGGGCATAATTAAAAATAGAAGATAGGTTTCATACTTACCTTCTGGACAGTCTTCTTTAGTCTCAGTTGGCGGTCTGTCCATCCTCAAAATAGCCAGTGAACATTCATTGTTCATGTGACAGGTGCAGCCAATCATAGGCACAACATCACATCCACCCTTTTAAGTCAATGTCAATCTTTGGGTCCCAAGCTCTGATTATTTTTTTTTATTTCCAATGCAATAGTTTACTCCTCCTACTTCTGCTGGAATGTTTTCATTTCTCCATAGAAAAACCAGTAAATGAGCCCACAAAGCGCAATGCAAGTGACCTGAACAATCTGGATATGTGTAATGGGATGAAAACAATGCTATAGTCAGGGTTTATTCTGTTTCTGAGTTGCTTTTAGAAATTCTTAATCTTTTTACCCACATCAAGTCATCTATGCAGACAAAACTTTATCTTCGCCCAGGTATCAGCCTGGAAGCAGACAGTGTAAATGTGCATGATTAAAGGCTTTCTGATTACATGATTAATTCTTTGCTTCACAAAAAAAAGGCTACTTGTAGGATCTATTTAGATGAAGTTTCCTCTTGGCTTTATAAAAGGATTGCTTTTATGTTAAAGATCTTGCAGAAACAAGTCACTTTGCAATATGTGTCCATTAACAGTGTCCTTCCTATTCCTAGATATCCCCTTTTGTATGGGTTGCATCAGCTCCACAGGTCACTATAGCTACAGACCTGTTCAGTCTCTCCTGATAGGCTGCCAGTGCTGGTTGCTGCAGCTACAGACTTGGTGTCCTCAGCAGCTCGTCACTGCAGCCAGTAGTAGTAAATAAAGCCAGTAAACACGCCCCAAAAATGAAATTGAGAAAACAGGACTGAGATAAGATGAATGATGTAGTAAGACAACCCCTTTAAGCCTTTTCACCGTGCAGTTGATTTTCTAGTGATCCTTCAATTCCTGCAAGGGGCTTGCCAAAAATTAACATTCACCTCCTGAAGTACACATGTCTACATAATTATGGTATAACAAATGTGAAGGTAAGAAGACAGCCACTTATCACTTAATTCTTTACTGTAATGGGAGATTTTAGACCAGATGTAAGCTTCCTTTTCCTTATGAGATCGTTCTCTTTCTTGAAGACGAGCTGAAGCTCCTGTAACTCATTTTTTAAATAATTACTTTCTCTCATTTATGTTTTCTTGTAGTTATTAAATCTGCAAATTGGCTGAATGCAGCAAACAACTCTGCCCAGAGCTGTTGCTGCCCAAGGACCCTTCCATACAAAATATTATCAGGTAGTTATTTCACTCAATTTCTTTGCAAATCCAAAATATGCTTTTTTAAAGGGAATAATTTTTCCCTTTAATTGTCCCGGGGAAAACAAGGTAAGGGCTCCCCCCCCCCCCCTTCACATTGCATGTTTATAAACCCCAAAAACCCGGGCAGAAAAAATAAACATGCACAATGTTTTCCAGGTGGCCGGCGGACTGCTGCATGGGTTTTCCATATCGGCCCGGTGTGTTAGTTTGTAGACGGTTTTTCAGACGGTTTGCAAAACCGCAAACCGTCTTAAAACCACGCAAACCAGGCCGGGGAAAACAGCCCCTTTAAATTCTAGAACAAATGGCACAACTCTGAGTAATGCATCAATTTTTACACGGAATACCCCTTTACTTTTGTTCCAAAAGACCTGTTGTGCCCGTTTACTTACAGGGAATTTAAACAGAAAGATGTTTAAGTTCCCCGTATTTTTATCGTATATACCCCAAAGCCGATTTTTCAGCCCAAAAAAATGAGCTAAAAAGCCATCCTCGCTACTCAAGTCACTGCAGCGCTCGGGGGCTCAAAGGCCTGGGCGGCGGCAGGGACACTTCGGCTGTACATGACGCTGTCGGCAATATTTTCAGCTGTGACCCCTGGGAGCCCATACAGCTCTCCAGTCACCCATCGGTGTCCGGGCAATGCCCTGGCCTGGCACCAGTGGGGATCGTTTCGGCTGTATGCGACTCCTGGGAGCGCATACAGCTGAAGACTCTAAAGCGGACAATAAACCCAAAACACCGATTATTCGGCCAGCAGCGTTTCATCACACTGCCCGTGCGGCCTGATATTTTCCCCCGCCTGTGCCAGACCTCGGGGCGTGGGGGAAAGGGAAAAACTTTTTATTTTTTTTTTTTAGCAAGCCCTGCCTACCGCCTATAACTGCCTAGGCGACATAACCGCTATACCTAACTAGGGGACATACACCCCCATAAAAGGGGCATATCTTGCCACAATTTCCCATACCTGCCTATATAGACTATACGCCTATGAGGGGGTAAATACCTCCATGGGGCAATCCTGCCTATGGGGGGCAAAAACCCTTTTATACCTGCCTAGAGGGGGCATTTAAAACCTTATGGGGGGACTTAAAACTGCCTAAAACCCCGCCAATACCTCCTTGGGGGACATTAAATTATTAAATTTATTTTGGGGGCCCTTGATTTTCCCGGCGCTGTAATTTTCGGCGGGAAATAAATAACATTGGCAGACAATTACAAAGTGCAAAAAGTGACTAACAACTGGGACGAGGGAGAGGGTCCTGCCCCAAGGGCTTACAATCAAAAGGGAAGGGGTGAAAGACAAAGGTGAGGGGCAGACATGTTTGTGGGGCGGGAAAAGGCAACACGAATTTTTGTGGTTAAGGCAATCCGAAGAGGTAGTTTTTAGTTATGGTTTTGAAGCCGGTGAAGAGGGGGGGGAGACTGAGTGTTTTGGGCATGATTCCAAAGTGAGGGGAACACA
The DNA here is from genome assembly GCA_025379985.1 of Phyllomedusa bahiana. Taxonomy (NCBI): domain Eukaryota; kingdom Metazoa; phylum Chordata; class Amphibia; order Anura; family Hylidae; genus Phyllomedusa; species Phyllomedusa bahiana. Next base: position 148,574 of record JAODAL010005021.1, read on the forward strand.
AGAAGTCTTGGGGACGGTTTTTGGGGGAGGGATAAGAGGGGAGCAGAGGGGGAAAAGGGCCCCTTTAGGAGCGGGGGACTAGGGGAGGGATTTAAGAAATTTAAAGGGAGAGATA
>JAODAL010005022.1:0-148653 GCA_025379985.1 Phyllomedusa bahiana
CCTTTTCCCCCCCTCTCTCTACTCCCTTTTCCCCCCCTCTCTTTCTCCTCCTATTCCCCCCCCTCCCCTCCCTCCTTCCCCCCCCCCCCCCCCCCTCTCTCTTTCTCCCCTTTTTCCCCCTCTCTCTCAATCTCTTCCCCCCTCTTTCTCACCCCACCCCCCTCCTATCATATCTCTTTCCCCCCTCTCTCTCTCTCTCACCCCCCTCTCTCTCTTTTTCTCCCCCTCTTCTCTCTCTCCTCTTCCTCCTCCTATAGCAGAAAAGATTAGTATTTACCTTTCTAAATCATTCCTTGTTCATTCCTGGTCCATTCTGGTATTAATTCTGCAGCACACTTTAATCAAACCTCATGGAAATCGCATGAATGACCAGAGTGCAGTAATATATATTTGACACAAAAAAAAGACTTGAAGGAAATACATTGGCCAGGTATTAAAGTGAAAATACACAATACTTCCCAAAAATATTTTTTCTTCAAATAATACTGGTAATGACACTCAGAATATTATCTATAGCACAGAAAATGAGGACTTTATACCAAAGAATAAGGGGCCATGGCACAGTGCAAATACCGGTCGGAAATCCTGACCGGTATTTGCACTGTTTTCAGGACGTGTACACGGCCGCTGGGGAACGACTTTTCTCCGGTTTGTGGATTCAAGCCCTACCCCTTCTCATTAAAATGTTCATATTCCTCCCGAAAACCGGGTGGAAGAATGAACTTGTTCAAAGTTTTTCAGACCGCCGGCGGTCTGAAAAACCGCTCGGTGGAAAATCCGTGCAGTGGGGACCGCTGCGTGGGTTTTCCATAGAGGTCCATGATAAAAGTTGTCACCCGGTTTGCAAAACCAAAAACCATCTGAAAAACCGGGTGAAAACTCGTGCAGTGGGGACAAGCCCTTAGAACATTTACAATTGTAGATGACTTGATGGTGTACTTTATTGGTCTATTACCACAATTCCATTTGCAAAGCTTAAAATGAGATGTTATATGTTCTGATACTTGAGCTGTACCAAATGGAAATTGGATTAACCCATGATCTATGATTATCTCCACCTTGTCTTTCCACCTGCTACATGTTGGTTTATCCTCCAGGTTAAACTCATTTTGATTTGTTTTGTTTATATGATTTGTATTTTTATTTTCAATAAAGTAATTGTTCTTATTCTTTGGTATTAAAGGGGTTGTCTCACTACATTGATTTCTCTTACCTCAGTCCTGTTTTCTTCGTTTCACTTTGAATTCAGGGGCGTGTTCACTGGCTTCCACTAGGCTGCAGTAGAAGCCAGGTCTGTAGCTATAGCAACCAGTGCTGACAGCCTATCAAAAGAGATCAAACAGGTCTGAAGCTATAGCGACCTGAGGCGCTGATGCAGCCCATACAAGAGGTGATAGCTAGGAATAGGTAGGACACTGTTAATGGACATATATTGCAAGATTACTTGTTTTTGCAAGATACGTAATATAAAAAACATTCTTTTTAGTGAGACAACCCCTTTAAGTTCTCATTTTCTGTGGTGTAGATATAGCAGATTCAATGCTTGATCATTGCTACCATGTGTGAACAGGGAGGTGGGGTATGATGATAATGAGCAGAAGGAAAGATAGCAAAGTGACAAAATAAGGAGACTATAAGCCTCTGTGCACAGCAGGGCAGGGACACGGGCATGGAAGTTATTATTACATCATATAAAAGCATACCAATAAAATATAGACAGAAAGCCGCGGCTCTAGGTTATGTCAATGGAGGGAAAGCTGGGTTGTGCTGTCCAACAGAGAAGCATGTCTGTAAGTGACAGAAGGATAACTGGTCAGATGAAAGAACATATTCCATAGAGATTCCATAATGCTGGATACTGGTATTAATTCTGCAGCGCACGTTATGTCATCACACTTCATGGAATTCACATGAATGACCCTACGAATTTAGTTAAAGGGGTTGTCTCGCTACAAGGATTGCTTTTTATGTTAAAGATCTTGTAAAAACAAGTCACTTTGCAATATATGTCCATTAACAGTGTCCTACCAATTCTGAGATATCCCCTCTTGTATGGGCTGCATCAGCTCCCCCGGTCGCTATAGCTACAGACTCGTTTGATCTATCCTGATAGGCTGCCAGCACTGGTTGCTATAGCTACAGACCTGGGTTCTACTGTAGCTTAGTAGAAGCCAGTAAACACGCCCCTGAATTCAAAATGAAACCAAGAAAACAGGACTGAGGTAAGATGAATCAATGTAGTGAGACAAACCCCTTTAAGTCCCTGCAGTAGGCCATGGTGCCATAAGGCTCTGTGTGAATGATTTTGCCATATGATGACACCTTACTGACCACAACATTGCATCTTAGTAAAATCTGTGAGGCTTCAATGAAAGATGAACCTCAGTGAATTTTTGATCTTGTGGACTGACCATTTTTTGCGTTCTAGTTCTCACCTGTATCTACTATTCAATGAGAGATGGTCAGTAGTGTATTTGGTATACAATGAATTTAGGGTAAAACTATTTTCACCTGTTGGCTTATGTTTCTGTGATTTGTTTTGTTCTCTATTGTAGGTACTGGACAGAATCCTACACGTCAGGCCAGTGTGGGTGCAGGAATTCCCTACTCTGTTCCAGCATGGAGCTGCCAGATGATCTGTGGGTCCGGCTTGAAGGCCGTTAGCCTTGGAGCTCAGTCTATTCTAGCTGGAGAAGCTGACATAGTGGTGTCTGGTGGTATGGAGAATATGAGTCAGGTAATAATGTTGTGAATGATATTCGGAGTATTGAAGAGACTTCACCTAATATGTCCGTTCCTGTAAATTGCTACAGGTATTAAAATGGAGGTGTGCTTGGACCATGTCATGTTGCAAGGATTTAGGTTTTTTGCATCTCTGCAGCTGTTTGACTGAAATCGATGTAAGAAAGTTATGGCCAGACAGGCTAACATAGAATGAAGAAGGACCAAACCGATGCTTAGCAACATCTGTGTTAGCTACATGTCTTTTATTGCAGTGGAATATGGCCTAAATGTGGATGTACTTTTTCATTGATGTCTGTAATTTGTCATATTAAAAGGAGGTGTTCCCCATAGGACTTGATGCATATCACTAGGACATGCCATCATAGTCTTAGGCTATGTTCACACAGCGTAATTGCGGCGCGTACAGTACGGCCGCAATTACGCCCGGTGATTTCGGAGTCTCGCTAATACATGCGTACTTGCGCGGGGGGGTGGGGGAGGAGAGGGTTGAGCGGCCCCATTGACGGTCATTACTCGTGGCGCGTATTCGTCGCAAGTAATTGACATGTCACTTATCTTTTATCGATTGTATTGTACGAGTGGGGAGAGGAGGCGTAATCTATAGTTCTCTATGAGCGCTATGGATTACCGTAATTTCGCCCGTATTAGAGCGCAAATGCATGCCGAAATTTGCCCGTGTGAACATACCCTTATGGATGCAGGTCACACCTCTGGGACTGGCACCTATCAGACTTTTAGCGATATGCCATCAATATCTATGAAGGGAACACCCCTGTCAAAGAGCTGTGCCTTCCTTTTACCATACTATCTTTTTAGATTAAGTTTCCATATATGCTATTTTACTATGTTTACTGAGCTTAATAAAATGTATAATGTTAAAAAAAATTAAATTTAAATGAAATATTTGAACATGTGGTGCTATTCTCATCAGTAATAGTGCATCTTTAAGGGAATTTTTCTGCCCTATGTGATAGCGGAAGAGAAGCTGAGCTCTGTGATATATTGGTTTATATGATTTGGAGGGTCCAAAAGGCAAATATATCTTGACTTTTTTTCCCTTTTTTTTTGGGGTTTTTTTTTATTTTTTTTTGGGGGGGGTTTTTTTTTTTTTTTAAAAAAAAAATTTTTTTTGGGGGGGGGGTTTTTGGGGGGTTTTTTTTTTTTGGGGGGGAAAAAAAACCCCTTTTCCCCCGGGGGGGGGGGGGGGGGAAATTTCCCCCTTTGGGGGGGAAAAAAAGGGGGGGGGGAAAAAAAGGGGGCCCCCCTTTTTTCCCCTTTAAAAAGGTTTTGGGCCCGGGGGGGGTTTTTTTTTTGGGGGGGGGAAAAAGGGAAAAATTTTTTAAGGAAATTTTCCCCAGGGGAAAAAAAAATTAAAAAACCCCCCCCAAAATTTTTTAATAAATTTTTTAAAAAGGGGGGTTTTTTTAAAAAACCCCCAAGGTTTAACCTTTTTTAAAAAGGGGGGGGTTTTTTTTTGGAAAATTTTTGGCCAACCCAAAAATTAAAAAAAAAAAACCCCCCCCCCCCCCCCAAAAAAAAAACCCTTTTTTTTGGGGGGGAAAACCCCCCTTTGGGGGTTTAAATTTTTTTTTTTCCCCCGAAGGAAAAAAAAGGGGGCCCCCAAAATTTTAAAATTTTTTTTTAAATGGGTTTTTTTGGGGGGGGGGGGAAAAATTTTTCCGGGGGGCCTTTCCCCTTTGGGCCCCCAAAAAGGGGCCAAATTTTTCCCCCCCCCCCCGGGGGGGGGGACCCCGGGGGGGCCCCCCGGGGGGTTAAAAAAAAATTTTTTGGGGGGGTTTTTTTTTTTTCCCTTTTTTTTCCTTTTTTTTTCCAAAAAATTTTTTTTGGGGGGGGGGAGGCTTTAAAAAAAATTTTTTAAAAAAATTTTTTTTTAAAAAATTTCCCGGGGGGCCCAAAAAAGGGGTTTTTTTTTTTTTTGGGGGGGAAAATTTTTGGGGGGGTATTGGTTTTTTGGTTTGGGAAAAATTTTTAAAAAAAAAACCCCCCCGGGGGGGTTTTTTTTTCCCCTTTTTTTTTTTTTAATTTTCCTTTATGCCTTTTTTGGGAAAACCCTTTTTTAAAAAAAAAAAAAAATTTTTTTAAAAAAAGGGGGGGTTTTTTTTTTTTTAAAAAAAACCGGGGTTTTTTTTTCCCATTGGGGGGGGGGTTTTAAAAAAAAAAAAATTAAAAAAATTTTTAAACCCTTTTAAAAAAAAAAAAGGGGTTTTTTTTAAACCCCTTTTTTTTTTTTTTTTTTTTGCAAAAATTTGGGGGAAAATTTAAAAACCCCCCCCTTTTTTTAAAAAAAATTTAAATTTTCCCCTTAAATTTCCCCTTTTTTTTAAAAAAATTTTAAATTTTCTTTTCCCCCCAAAACCCCCGGGAAAGGGGGAAAAAAAAACCCCCCTTTTAAAGGGGGTTTTTAAAAAATTTTTTTAAAAAAAAAAAATTTTTTTTAAACCCCCTTTGGTTTTTAAAAAAATTTAAAAAAAATTTTTTAAAAAAAATTTTTTTTTTGGGGGGGGGGGGAAAAACAAAAACCGGGGTTTTTTTTTTTAAGGGTTTTTTTTGGGGCCCCCCCCCGGGGGGGGGGCCCCCTTTTTTTTTTTTAAGGGGAAAAAAAAAACCCCCCCCAAAAAAACCCCAAAAGGGGGGGGGAAGGGGTTTTTGGGGTTTTTTTTAAAAAGGGGGTTTTTTTTGGGGGGAATTTTCCCCTTTTTTAAGGAACCCCTTTTTTTTGGGGGGAAAAAAAAACCAAAAAAAAAAGGAAAAAAGGGGGGGGCCCCCCTTTAAAAAAAAATTTACCCTTTTTTTTCCCCTTTTTTTTTTTTTTTTTTTTGGGGGGGTAAAAAACCCTTTTTTAAAAAAAAAAATTTTCCCCCCAAACCCCCCTTTTTTTTTTTTTTTCCCCCCCAAAAAAAAAAATTTTTTAAAAAAAAAAAAAAATTTTTTAAAAAAAAATTTCCCCCTTTTTTTTTTTTTTTTAAAAAAAAAACCCCCCCTTTTTTTTTTCCCCAAAAAAATTTTTTTGGGCCCCCCCAAAAATTTTTTTGGAAAACCCCCTTTTTTAAAGGAAAAAATAAAATTTTTAAAAAAAATTCAAATTTTAAAATTTAAAAACCCCCTTTTTCCCCCCCCCCCCTTTTTTTTTTTTTTTCCCCCCCCCTTTCCCCCCCGGGGGAAACCCCTTTTAAAAAAATTTTTTTTTTCCCCCCCCCTTTTTTTAAAAAAATTTTAAAAAAAAATTTTTCCCCCAAAAAAAATTTAAAAAAAAAAAAAAATTTTTTTTTTTTTTTTTTTTGCCCTTTTTGAAAACCCCCCCCCCCCCAAAAATTTATTCCCCCCCCCCCCCCGGTTTAAAAAAATTTTTTTAAAAAAAAAAATTTTCCCCCCCCTTTAAAACCCAAAAATTTTTTCCCCTTTTTAAAAAAAAACCCCCAAAAAAAAAATTTTTTCCCCCCCCCAAAACCAAAATTTTTTTTTTTTTTTCCCCCTTTTTTTTTAAAAAATTTTTTTTTAAATAAAACCCAAAACCCCGGGAAAAAGGGAAAAAACCAAAAAAAAAAAAAAAAACCCAAAAAAAAAACCCCTTTTTTAAAACCCCCCAAAAAACGGAAAAAAAAAAAAAAAAAAACCCCCCCAAAAATTTTTTAAAATTAACCCAAAATTTTTTTAAAAATTTTTTTCCCCCAAAAATTTAAAATTTTTTTTCCCCCCCCCCCCCCCCCCCCTTTGGGGGTTTTTTAAAAAAAATTTTTTAAAAAAAAAAAATTTTAAAAAAAACCCCAAAAAAGGGAAAAAAAAACCCCCACCCCCCCAAAAAACCCCCACAAATTTTCCCAAAAAAAACCCCCCCCCCTTTTTTTTTTTTTTTTTTAAAAAAAATTTTTTTTTAAATTGGGGGGCCCCCCCCCAAACCAAAAAAAAAAACCTTTCCCCTTTTTCCCCCCCCTTAAAGGGGGCCCCCCCAAAAAAAACCCAAAAAATTAAATTTTTGGGGGAAAAACCCCCAAAAAATTTTAAAAAAAAAACCCCCCCCCCCGTCCCCCCCCCCCCCCCCCCCCCCCCCCCCTTTTAAAACCCCCCTTTTTTTTCCCCCAAAAAACCCCATTTAAAAAAAAAAATTTTTCCCCCCCCCCAAAAAAAAGGGAATTTTTTGGCCCCCCGGGGGCCCCCCTTAAAAAACCGGGGGGGTTTTTTTTTTTCCCCCCCAAAAAAAAACCCCCCCCAAAAAAACCCCCCAAAAAAAAGGGCCCCTTTTTAAAACCCCAAAAAAAACCCCCCCCCCTTTTGGGGGGGGGCCCCGGGTTTTTTTTCCAACCCCCCCCCCCCAGGGGGAAAAAAAATTCCCCCCTTTTTAAAAAGGCCCGGGAAAAATTTAAAAATTTAAAAAAAGGGGGCCCCCAAAAAAAAACCCAAAAAAAAAACCCCCCCCCCCCCTTTGGAAACCCCCCCCCGGGGAAAAAAAAAAATTTTTTTTGGGGGGGCCCCCCCTAAAAGGGAAAAAAAAAAGGGGGGAAAAAAAAAAGGGGTTTAAAAAAAAAACACCCCCCCCTTTCCCCCCCCCACCCCCCCCCCCCGCCCCCCCCCCCCTTTTTTCCCGCCCAAAAAACCCCCCAAACCCCCCCAAATCCGGGGGGCCCCCCCCCTTTTCCCCAAAAAATTTTGGGGGCCCCCCCCCCCCCCCTTTTTTCCCCCCTTTTCCCCCCTTTTCCCCCCGGGGGTTGGTTTAAAAGGCCCCCCCAAAACCCCCCCCCCAAACCCCCCCCCCCACCCTTTAAAAAAACCCCCCCCCCCCCAAAAAAACCAAAAAAAAAAAAACCCCCCCCCCCCAAATTTTTCCCCTTTGGGGAAATTTTCCCCTTTTTTTAAAAAACCCCCCCTTTTTTTTCCAAAACCCCCGTGGGTTTTTTGGGTTCTGGTTTTAAAGGGTTTTTCCCCAAAAAATTTCCTTTCCCCAAAAAACCCCCCCTAAAAGGGGTTTTTGGGGTTGGAAAAATTTTTGGGAAAAAAAAATTTTTAAAAAAAAAAAAAAAAAAATTTTTTTAAACCCCCCCCCCCCAAACCCCCCCCCCCCTTTAAAAAAAAAAAAATTTTTTAAAAAGCCCTTTTTTTAAAAAAAAAAAAGTAAAATAAAAACCCCCCCAAAAAAACCCGCCCCCCCAAAAAATTTTTTAACCCCCCCAAAATTTTTTTTCAACCCCCTTTCCCCCATAAAAAAAATTTTTTTTCCAAAAAAAGGAAAAAATTAAAATAATTAAAAGGGGGGGGAGGAAAAAAGGGGAAAAAAAATTGGGGCCCGGGCCAAACCCCCCCCCGGGGGGGAAAAAAAAACCCCCCTCCGGAAAAATTTAGGGCCCCCCCCCCTTTTTTTTTTCCCCCCCCCTTTCCCCCCCCAAAAAAACCCCCAAAAAAAAACCCCCTTTTTCCCCCCCAAAAGGGGGGGGGTTTTTTTAAAAAAAAAAATTTAAATTTTTTTTAAAAAACCCCCCCCGGGGGTTTTTTTTTTTTTAAAAAATTTTAAACCCCCCCCCCCCGGGGGGGGTTTGAAAAAACCCCCCCCCTAACCCCAAAAAAAAACCCCGGGGCCCCCCGGGGTTTTTCCCCGGGGGGGCCCCCGGGAAAAAGGGTTTTCCCCCCAAATTCCAAAACCCAAAAAAAAAAAGGGCCCCGGGTTTTTTAACCCCCCCCAAAAAAATTAATTTCCCCCCCCCCTTTTCCCCCCCCCAAAAAAAAAAAAAGAAAAAATTTTTTTCCCCCCCTTTTTTTTTTTCCCCCCCCAAAAAAATTCATTTTTTTACCCTTTTTTCCTTTTTTAAAAAAAAATTTTTTTTTTTTAAAAAAATTTTTTTTTTTTCAAAAAATTTTTTTTTTTTTTTTTTTTTAATTTCCAAAAACCCCCTTTTTTTAAACCCCAAAATTTTTTTTCCCCCCCCCTTTTTTTAAATTTTTTTCCTTTGGGAAAAAACCGGGGGGGAAAAAAAGGTCAATTTTTAAACCCAAAAAAAAATTTTTTCCCCCCCCCGAACCCCCCCCCTTCCTAAAATTCCCCCCTTTGGGAAACCCCTTTTTTCCCCCTTTTAAGGGAAAAACCCAAAAAAAAACCCCCCCCTTTTTTTTCCCCCTTTTTCCCCCCCAAAAAAAAACCCCCCCCTTTTTTTTTACCCAAAATTTTCCCCGGGGTTTTCCCCCCAAAGGCCCCTTTTCCCTTTTTCCCCGGGGGGTTTAAGGTTTTTCCCCCCTTTTTTTCACTTTTTTTTCCCCCCGGGGGGGAAACCCCCTTTCCCCCAAAAAATTTCCCCCCCCCCCCCCCTTTTTTTTTTTTTTTTTAAAACCCCCCCCAAAAAATTTTGGGGGGAAAAAAAATCCCCTTTTTTAAAAAAAAAAGGCCCCCCCAAAAACCCCGGGTTTTTAAAAAAACCCCCCCCCCCAAAAAAGGGGGGAACCGGGGAAGCCCTTTTTTTTTTTAAAAAACCAAAACCCCCAAAAATTTTTTTAAAAATTTTTTTTAAAAAAAAAAAGGGGGAAAAAAAAAAAAATGGAAAAATTTTTTTTTAAAAAAATTTTTTTGGGCCTTTTTCCCCCCGGGGGGTTTTTTTCCCCCCTTTCCCCCCTTTTTTTTGGTTTTCCCCCCCCCCCTTTTTAAAATTTTTTAAAAAATTTTTTTTTTAAAAAACCCCCCCTTTTTTTAAAAATTTTTTTTCCCAAAATTTTTTTAAAAACCTTTCCTCAAACCCCCCCCTTTTTCCCAAAAAAAAAAATTTTTTTTCCCCTTTTTTTTTTTTGTTTCCCCCAAAAATTTTTTCCCCCCCTTTTTTTTAAAAAAAAAAATTTTTTTTTTTCCTCTTTCCCCCCCCCCCTTTTTTTCCCCCCCCAAAAAATTTTTTCCCCCCCCCCTAACCCTTAAAAAAAAAAAACCCCCCCCCCCCCCCCAAAAAACCCCCCCCTTTTTTTTTCCCCCCTTTTCCCCCCCCAAAAAACCCCTTTAAATTTAAAAATTTTTGGGGGAAAAAATTTTTTTTAAATTTTTTTTTTTTTTTTTTAAAACCCAAAAAATTTTTTTAAAAAGCCTTTTTTTTTTTGGGGGGGGGGGAAAAAATAAGGGGTTTTTAAAAATTTTTTTGGGGGGAAAAAATTAAAAAACCCCCGGGAACCCCCCCCAAAAAAAAAAATTTTTTTTTTTCCCTTTTTTGGGGGGCCCCCCCCCAAAAAAAAGGGGGTGGGAAAAACCCCCCAAAAAAAATGGGCCCCTTTTAAAAACCCCCCCCCATAAAGGAAAAAAAAACACCCCCAAAAAAAATTTTTAAAAAATTTTTTTTTTGGGAAAAAGTTTACGCGCAAACTTTGTTTTTCAACCACCACCCTTATTATGGGAATAGATAATATTGTCATGTACAGTAGAATTCCACTGCACCTATTGCCTGCGCTTGTTTTTTGCAGAAAGGGTTGTGTTTTTCAATAGCACCATTTTTCAGATAGAACTTATCGGTCAACTTTTATCCCCTTATGGTAAGATTTAAAAAATTTGAAATTCTTTGTTTTACAGTTCGTGCTGTTTACTGTTCACTGTTCAGCATAAACAGCATAAGCATCATCTCCTACTCTGAGTCAGTAAAATTATGGCAATGCTAGAATTAAATTTTTACTACACTCTGAGAGCCTTTCTTTTTGATTTTTCTATCAACAGAACTGCGGAAGGTAGTTTTTGTCTGTGCCAATTTGGCTATGCAATTAGTAATGATTTTTATTAAATTTTTTGGAGGCTAGATGAACAAAAAACAGCAAGTTTTGTATTTATTCATTTATTTCTTTTATAAGGAGTACACTATTCAGTACAATTGATATGATAAAGTTTATTTGGCAGGTTAATCCGCTTATGGTGATATCACATTTATATAGTCTTTTTTATGTTTTATTACTTTTGCACAATTACTATAATTATAATATGTACTTTAAGTCGCCATTTTTCTGTCTATTGAGCTGTGTGAGGACTTGTAATTGTAGGACTGTAGTTGTCTTCTTACTATTGTGAAGTACATATAACTTACATGGAAATCCCTAAAGAAGCATTTATGCTATCTATCATACATGAAAAAAACTTTGAGATTCTTAGTTCACACGTTTTGATCAGAAAATGTTTAAGCCACCCACGGCTTACAACGTGATCTCAAGGCGGGTGGTCCTACGCTATCTTTACCTCTCAATAGAGCCAAATTCAGGCCTCTCATTGGGTCAACCAACCTCCATTATCCAGAGAGAAAAGAAAAAAACACCAACCTTGCAAGCTGCACTGATATAACAGCCTGTGAGAGTGGGCGGGGTGCAAGAAACCAAAATGGAGGCATCCCTTCCTCCCTATATAGATCAAAAGCAATATATGCCAAATACAACGTAGAGTTCTGCATAAAAAAACATTTCTGAAAAACACTGTGAACCTGGGTGCCACTGGCAGGGTTGCGGTATATATATGGGCAACTAAGACAGTCTTACTGTTAGACAGTTTTGATAAATCACGCCCATTGTGTTTTGTGCAGAGTTCACTGTGCAGGATGAAAAGTATATAAGGGCTTTTTTTTGCCAGTAATTTCCCCTTTTTATTGTTTAAATGGTGGTTTGTGATTTTTGGTTTCAGAATTTTTTTTATTTTAAACTTTACTAAATATTTTTCTTATGTACAATTTTTTTTTTTTTAATTCCGAGAGGAAGTTTATTGAAGTAGAAAATGTAAAACAAAGGGGGGCGTGGTTTGCCATGGCCGCGTGAAGACGCTTCTTCCCAAGCTCCTGCTACTCCATCTGAGAATCCACCGCCATCTGCCTTCTAGCCATGGGCAAATCTAATAAGAAGGGCAAGCCTGGCTCCTCCCGACCCCGCACCGAAAGGGGAAAACTCCAAATTTTTCCCGGCCGAAACCGGCCCTTATGCCCCTGAGGGCCCGAGGGAGGGGGGCCCCCGCAAGATGGCCGCCCGGGGCCCCCCACACTAAGAGAAGCCCCCGGCCGCGCCGAACGCTACAGAGGCCCCTTCCACCCGCTCGGGGCCCCGGGAAGAGGGGGAGGCAGTCACTGACCCCGCCCAAAGGATCTTGGGGAAGCTCCTGCCCCCTTGGGCCCCCCCGGGGTTTTTGCCGCGGGGCCGCGGCCCCTGGTGCCGAGCCGGCCTCCTCCCTGCCACCCCCCCGCGGGACAAGCGACTGCCGCCTCTTCCGGCTGCGGTTTCCTTACAGCAGGCCTGGGGAAACGGATCGCCGATGCCCCGCTCCGGATGTTGGGGCCGGCTGCGCCGCCTGCCCGGCTTCCCCTGCACTGGGAGTCACGCCCCGAGTGCGCAGGGGGCCTGGTGGGAGGGGAGGGGACACCCTTTGGCCTGCGACCCCGTTTTGGGGGGACCCTTTTGGGGCCCAAATTCGACTGCCGTCAGCACGTGACCCGCCCCACACTCCCCTGTCTTCGGCTTGGAGGGGGATCTCCTGGGCTACAAGCCAACGACTTGAGACCCCTGTTCTTAACCCTTTTCCTCATTCGGGGCCCCTCTGGTAAAGGGGGGCCCCCCACAGAAGACCTCCAGCCCGGGACTCTCCACTTCAGGGGCAAGCTGGCTCCCAAACCGGGGGCCCGGGGGGCCAACTCGCCCTTGACGGACAGGGGGGGGCCCTTGGCTGGCAACCCCCAAAAACCTGCCCCCCGGGGGCCCCCAAACGTTACCCCTGACAGGGGCTGGGCCCGTACCCCTCCCCATGGTCCACGGGGTCCCCCGGGGGGAGGATTCCTGGGGCCCCACCAGTGAACAGGTGGGGACCCGGCCCTTACCCCCACGGGGCCCCCACCTCCATTTCCGCCCATCATCCAAGCTGCGCACCTGGTTGCCTCCCCCCCCCGGGGCATGCACAGTTTGCAAAAAGCTCGGAAGTGTTAAACCTCTTTTGGGGTTCCCCAAAAAGGGGGGCCTTTTGTTTCATCTCCGGGCCTGCCTATGCCATGCCACAACCCCTGATGCCCCTGCTGCGGAAACCCAGCCGATAACTCTGGCGGATCTCCAAGTTTACACAAGATCCCCCCCACAAGACAGGACTTTCTTCATGGTAGGGACTCTTGCTGAACATAGAAGGAGTTCGCTCAATTCCGCCTGCCTTTCAGCAGGGGACCTCCAGGGGGGAACACTCCAGAAACCCCCGGATCCCCTCTACTTCTCTATCCGCACTCAGAGCGGGTACAACAGCATTCATCTCAACTGTTCGCTTTTAAACAGCATCTAACGATGTGGGAACAGAGGGGGGAGAAAAAACCTGCAACCCGGGGGGCCTCCCAAATCTGGCCCCCTCCGACCTCATTCCACTAATCAAAAATTTTAAATCCCTTCTTATATTCGACCCAAATACTTACATAGAGTTGGATAGGGGCAAGAGTCTACGTCCCCCAGTAAAGACTAAAACGGCCGAGGGATGTAGTTGTCAGCCATTTTTATGTCCTTAAGGAGGGATTCTTCAAAGGCCCGATCCCGTCCCCCTTTGTCTTACCAGGATCACCACTGCAAATTTTTCCCGGACCTGTTCGCCATACCTTGGAACAGCGAGCTATATGAAACCCATTCTTAACACCCTGAAGGAGAGGAAACTTTTCCCTAAGATGGGATATCCTTTCGTCTTATTGCCTGTCAGGGTATCCATTTTAACCTGCGCTCACCTGGACTTACCAACTTTCTGGGGACTTTTGAAACTCCCGAGTCCCCCTGTCGGACGGGCCCTCTCTTTCTTTGTCAACGGGAGGGGTGTTTGCAGCCCGTGGGCCCCCCCTTACCCCAAAATTTGTGGGGGGTTGCCGCCCAGGGAAACCCCCCCCAAAAAGGTTCCCGCAGCTCAAGAAATATTACCCCTCTGGAAGGCCCCCTCTCCCATTCCGGCTACTGTAAATTTTAAGAACTCGGATGAGGGTCCTTTAATGCTCTTGCCTTAAGGTTTAGCTCATCTTACGTAAACGGTGACCTCTTCTTGTCCCCTCCCCTTTCCCCCCCCCCCTTTTCGGTGCACTACTGAGGAATGTCTAGGGCTTTTGTTTATTTTCAGGTTATACTTAGGTATAGCGGGGTCCTTTGCCCCCCCCGGACGCACGTGAAATTTGGTGTCATTGCCCTTCTCTCATTTACAATTTTTTGGATTCTCCTCCATTAGTTTTGTTCATTAAGAAATGGAGCGACTTCTAGGGCAGGTTTTTTCATGCACGTTCCTCAAATATTTTTTGGGATCACCTTCGGCCACATGGGGCCAATTGGTTTTCCTGGTTTTCAAGATTTTTCGAAGTTTTTTTTTGCGGGAGTTTTATGTTTCCATTTTTTCTTTCGTTTTTTTGTTTTGTCTTCTTATACCCCTCCGCCTGTTCTTTTCTTTTTCCCTTCTTCTCCCTTCCCTCCTTCCCCCCCCCGGGACGTTTGGGGCGCGTGACACAGGTATATTTTCTGGGGCACAAGGGGAGACCTTAAGTTAAATCCTTCAACGCGGGCCTCAACACTCCCAGGAAGCGCTCTCGGGTGCTTACCAATTTCTCGACAAAAAGCCCCATGTCTGCTCCAAGAACGCATTTAAAATTTTACCATTTTTCCTATAACAAAGATAGATATTTCCCCAGTGGAAATTTTTTGCAACTCCCCCCATCCAAAAACCAGAGGGGGGGCCTTGCTTTTCATAAGTCCCAGCCCCGGGGTTATAAATGCTACTGCCCAAAGGGGGCCAGATACCTCATCTTATCCCACATCACGGTCATGCTTTACGATCTTTAAATTTCTATGCTCCGAATTCGGCGGGTAGATTTCGGTCGGTTCAGATGATTGCATTTTAGGGGCCCCAGGGGCACGGTCTTGTTTTGTGGGGACTTTAACCCTTTCCCCCTTTGACCCCACCTGGATAACGCCGGGACTTCCCTTATAGCAATTCACATTAAACGTGTTAAAGGGGGGCCCTTCCCAATTTCCAGTTAGTAGACGGGATGGCGGTTTTCACACCATCCGATAGGGACTACATTTTTTTTTCAAAAAACCCCAACACATATAGTAGGATTGACTACATTCTTTTAAAAACTAGCGCACCCCCGTGGTTGCATCCTCCCCCCTGGGAGTTGCTAGGGTTTCGGACCATGCACCCATTTTGTCTCCTTGTTGCCCCTTCCTCTCTGGCATGCCAGACCCTGGAGACGAACGGCCCCCTGTTTTTGGTTTCGGCTTTTTTTGGGGGAGGCTAGGGACTGCTGATCTTTTCAGGAGGGATCATGTTGCTGATCCCATTTCCCCCTCTTCCCCAAGGGGAGGCTCGAAGTGCGCCTCCGGGGATTTTATCAAGCACGTAGTCGCCTAAAAAAGGGTTGGAACGCAATTGCCAAAGGGATACAAAAAATGTCCTCACTTGAGCTCCTACACAAACAGGCACCTCCAACCAGTGTTGCAGGACCCCTATTGGCCAACTGGAGGGGCGTCTACTGTTTGAGGCCACCCGGGGGGGAAATTTTCAAAAAGGGTCGAAGCAGGGTTTTATGAAACGGAACAAGATGGTCCCTTGGCGAGGGCGATAGGAAAAAGACAGCCCAATCCTTGGAATGGCACAAAAACAGCGCAGGCAACCCGGTTTATCCACCCCGAGATCGCGGGGTTTCAATCATTTTATTCTAATTGTATAACCTCATGGGCAATCCGCCCGCCCTTTTCGGGAAAAAAACCCCCCCCCCCTTTTCCGACCCTGCCCCGGACGAGGTTCCCCCAGTTGGGGGACCCTTCTCGGGGGGGGAAATTTGGGGATGGCCGTTTGGGGGGCCTCCTAGGGGAAAAGTCCGGGCCTGACGGGTTTTACCGGTAAATTTTTTTCCCGTCAGCTCCCCCCCTTGCCCCCTTCCTTGAACGTTTCAACTTCTCAGCCTCTTCTCCCTTCCCCCTTTTTTCCAAAACCCGGGAAAAAAACCCCAGGTCTGTGGCAGTTATAGACCAATTTCCCTTTCAACGGGATCTCAAAATCTACCCAAATTGTTGGCAAATCGCCTCAATCCTCTTTGCCCACATTGATCCCCCCGGGCCCGGTGGGTTTTACCCCGGGCAAAAAGGGTAGTGCAATACGTTGAAGCATTGGATGTATCCATTTGTCTTTGACGGGGGAACCCTTTTGATCCTGTCCTTGATGCTGAGAAAGCTTTTGACAGATCTCTTTGGGGGTCCCCTGACTGATACCCCCAGCATGTGGACTTTGGCCCCATCTTCACTGGCAAAATCCTAGGCTTTATCAGAAACCCTCTGCAGAATTAAAGTCAATGGTGCCTTGTCAGGCCCCCTGGACATACGCAAGGAATAGGCAGGGGTGCCCCCGCGCCGCTTTTATTCTTAACATGAACATTACTGCCCCTGGCGTTCCAACCCCACACGGGGGATTACGATTGGAGGGGAGGACTTAAGGCTCGCTTTGCGGATGATCTTTACCCCTACCTTTTGGACCCCTTTAAACTCTCCCCCCTTTATTCCGAGTTTGGGCAAATTTACCCGTGGTCTAACTCAAAATCAAATATTCTAAATCTGAAGCCTTGAAAGTCTCTTTGACCAGTCCCCTGCTCTGGCCATTAGATCTAACTTTTTTCCTTCTCTTGGCCTGGAGGGAGATTTTATATTTGGGATTAAAAATTTAAGGACCTCACCCGTATGATTGCACTTTTTATCCCCTTGCTGGGTTTAAAATTTTCGGCGTCTGGGGTTGGGGGGCGGGGGGACTTCCATGTTTGGGAAGGGAAATTTTAAAAAAAGCCATATCCCGAAACTCCTATACCTTTTCAGACGGGCCCGATTCCCTTGCCCTCACTATTCGGGTTAAACTCCAAAGTTGTTTCACCGAGTTTTATATGGGGATCCCACGCCCCCGGCTCAACGGGAACGCTGTCTAGACCCAAAAAGGGGGGGGGGTGTGGGCTTTCCTATTGCAAGGTCTATTACCTGGCTGTGCCCATGCTAGGTTTTGGACTTGTCCATGGGCCCCCCGGATAAGCTCTGGGGGGGCATTGCGCAAACATCCCCCCCGGGCGATAATCTCCCTCCCATGGGCCAGAGCCCTCGACCCGTGACCCCCGACTTTTTCTTTCACACAGCCCACACGCCTTATAATAAGAAATCTAAGGCCCCGGCCCCCTTATTAATTTAAACCGGGGCCCCTAATCCCCATTTTGGGGTAATCATTGTTCCCCCCGGGCGCCTCAGGGGGGTCCCCTTCCCGGGGAGTTCTAAATATCGCCCCCCCCCGTAGCACAGATTTCATAAACGGGGGGCCTTATTACCCCTGGCCATCTGACCCAATTTCCCCCCCACTGATGGGGACAGGTTTTGAATCCCGCAGCTTCGGGATTCTTTTCTTCCACATCACAAGGAAAATCTCTTTTTGAGCACTTCTCCATTTGAGGAACTATGTGTTGCCTCATCGCCCCCGGGACCTGATCTCTCCTCTAACAAGGTTAACTCCTCCACCTTCAACCTCCCTCATTACTGTAAGGCCCGGGAAGAGAGCTTCAGAGGGCCTTTACGGGTTTATCAATGGGAAAGTGCTTTTTTTTCACAAAATAAACATGAAGCCTGCAAGGCCAGGAAACAAGCTTTAAAATTTTTTTCTAGGTTGGTAAGGGGCCGACCCTGTCCACAAAGGTACCCTAAAGTTTTGGGGCACCCTTCTGGAGGTGTAATTTAGAGGGAGGGTCATGTCCCATATCTGGTGGGGTGTCCATCTTGCCCCTTCTGGAAATGTCTTTCAGGCCATCTCAGACTGTTGTGGGACCATATTTCCCGGAATGTCCAAGGGCTCTTTTTTTATGTTCCCCTTCTCGCAGCCTCTTACAAGAAACCTTGATTAGACATTTACACGGCGGAAAACGGTGACCCCGCCGTGGGCGTTTAAAACCCCTTCCCCCGTCCTTTTCTGACTGGGTGGAGGAGGTGTTTTCTACTCAATGATGGAGGGTTTTACGCCCATAGCCCCGAAGGGTCCTTAAAAACCTGCACACCTGGAGGGGCCCTGGACCCTTTATCAATCCCCCAGGAATTTCTGGCTGTTTTAGGGTGAAGGCGGGCACCCCCCTTGTCCCCACCACTCCCCCCACTGTGGGGAGGGGTGGCTATGGTGGCTCGGCCCATGGCGGTTGGAGTATTCCTTTATAGGGTCAAACTCTTCCATTGAATAGCCTTCAATGAAGTGATTTGTGCTCCCCAGGCGTCTAGCAGTGTGTTCTCCCTTTCCCTCCCTTCTCCCCCATCTTCCTTTTATTTGTTGTGATCATTGGAGTTTCGAGACCACTTTGATTTGCAGACATCCAGAGCTCGGGCCTATTGCCGGGGGGCTGTAAGGCCCCGCCGGCCAGTTTTGGATGTTATTCATGACTCTCTGATTTGTAAACATATATGTCTTTGGTCATAGTGCCGAGGGCCTACTTGATGATGCTGCGCTCACTGATTTGCCTTTTGTACTAACACTGTAGTGCCTTTGCTCATTTTGTGGTTATGTGTTTATTATATGCTTATTGAAAAGTTTGAATAAAAGGAATCGTCCAATAGAATAAAATTACTTAAAAAAAAAAAAAAAAAAGTAAAACAAAGCATATAAAGCAAAGACTATGCAATACAAAGTATACGAAAAACCATACAAAGTTTATAAGAAACAATTACATAGCAGTAAGTCAAGATGTACTTGAGCTGCCCATAAGACAGCTCAGCCCTATCGGTACCAAAAATTGTAAATGTAAAAATTAGACTCTGCATAATAAGTGTGCACACCTCGAATACACTCCTGCTAAAAAAAGCAATTGAAGCCTAAAGTAGCTAACAAACAAACAATAGAAACACGGAGGGGGGAACTGACAACAGACAACAAATAAGGGGAAAAGGTTAGTAATACAGCACGTAGAATACACACAGGTCATAGCCTTGTCCGAAATACACCATTATGTACAATTTTTGTCTTACAAAGGGCTTTAAAGTTTTGATTCTTTGAATACTTTGTCAGCACCTGGCGATAGACAGTCATTGTGAGCCCCCCTCCCTCTGCCTAGCCACCTAGGCATTTTGGGGTTAAATTGGCTGTTGTCCCAAAAATTCTAGAGGGAGGCACAGCTGTATATTGCAGACAGCTCCCACCGTGGATGATGTGGGCTCGGCTCCAGGGTCAGCTGTATCCAAAGGACTTAACCGTACATTGAGTTGCAGCAAATGCTTTATGTCCTTTTTACAAGACGGCATAAGGGGTTAAAGTACAAATGTTTCCAATAACGAGCATTTGAATAAAAGATATCGGAAATTTTTAAATGCCCCATAACAAATGTATTTGTAGTCATTGTATTACATGTTCAACAGGCCCTGTGACTGTAACGACTGATGAGTTTCCCAGACATGGAAGCAATTTAGAAGGAATGGCAAAATTGAAACCCTATTTTGTAAAGGATGGGACTGGTACTGTGACTCCAGCTAATGCCTCAGGTTAGTAGTTCGGTCAATACAATACATGCAGTAGTATCTACTTATTTTTAGGGGATGTTTTTTTTTTTTTTTTCTATGAACAATAATTCACATTTATTGTTGAACAAAACATCAACATGTATTAATATACTGTAGTGATTTCATCACAAACATCAGCAGCCAAACTCTGAATTTCATAACTAAAAATTCACTATGTCTTATTTTTGGGGGTGTCTTATTTTTAGGGAAACGGGGTAGTAGGCTACAGGCCCAAGGCAGCCTATAGCCCACTAGTATGTTGGCTCCCTGTCCTGCCATAATCATCAACTGTATGCTTGTCATGATCACTCCCATAGAGTTGAGACGATTGATATGGCAGAAAGAACAGCCTGTTCTTTTTATTTAACCTATTAAACAAGAAGCTGTAGTTGCCAGTGGCAGCAGCCCCTCTCCCTTTGTTTCACACTCGGTCTGGTCCTTGTATGGCAGTATTAACAGTACTGACCTGATGGCAGCCCTGTTTACAGAGAAAGAGAAGTGTCAATCTTCAGGTTGCATATATACAAAGTGATATCAATTCATCAATAAAGTACAATGTGCATATATAACACTGACAATACAATATATATTGAAACTATATATTATAATGTCAGTTTTATATTTGCACATTGCACTTTACTGATGAATTGTTATCACATATACACTCACCGGCCACTTTATTAGGTACACCATGCTAGTAACGGGTTGGACCCCCTTTTGCCTTCAGAACTGCCTCAATTCTTCGTGCATAGATTCCACAAGGTGTTGCAACGATGCTCAATTGGTACCAAGGGGCCCAAAGAGTGCCAAGAAAATATTCCCCACACCATGACACCACCACCACCACCCTGAACCGTTGATACAAGGCAGGATGGATCCATACTTTCATGTTGTTGACGCCAAATTCTGACCCTACCATCCGAATGTCGCAGCAGAAATCGAGACTCATCAGCCCAGCCAACGTTTTTTCCAATCTTCTACTGTCCAATTTCGATGAGCTTGGGCAAATTGGAGCCTCAGTTTTCCTGTTCTTAGCTGAAAGGAGGCACCCCGGTGTGGTCTTCTGCTGCTGTAGCCCATCTGCCTCAAAGTTCGCCGTACTGTGCATTCAGAGATGCTCTTCTGCCTACCTTGGTTGTAACCGGTGGCTATTTGAGTCACTGTTGCCTTTCTATCAGCTTGAACCAGTCTGCCCATTCTCCTTTGACCTCTGGCATCAACAAGGCATTTCCGCCCACAGGACTGCCGTTCACTGGATGTTTTTTCTTTTTCGGACCATTCTCTGTAAACCCTCGAGATGGTTGTGCGTGGAAATCCCCGGAGATCAGCAGTTTCTGAAATACTCAGACTAGCCCTTCTGGCACCAACAACCATGCCACGTTAAAAGGCACTCAAATCACTTTCTTCCCCATACTGATGCTCGGTTTGAACTGCAGGAGATTGTCTTGACCATGTCTACATGCCTAAATGCACTGAGTTGCCGCCATGTGATTGGCTGATTAGAAATTAAGTGTTAACGAGCAGTTGGACAGGTGTACCTAATAAAGTGGCCGGTGAGTGTATATACTAGCTTTAGTTTAGACATGTTTAGCTTGAAAATGGCTCAATGGAAGAGCTGAAACGTAGCTATATGTAGTGACTTGGTAATTAAAATCACTATTTTTGATATTTGTGGTGCTGCTTCTTTTTCTATCCATTCTGCTGATAAGACACAGCAGTGACCAGTCAGGCCACTGCTGGAGTAGAGAGAAGTGGTACTTAACAATGGAAGCTTGTTTAAATAAGCAGGAGATAAGAATTGTCCTGACTAAACTATAGCAAAATCAAAATAGCAATGTATTTGGTAATAGTCTTTATATACCTTTTGCCTACATGTTTACAGCTAATCAGTGAGATGGGAATACCCCTTTAAGGGATTATCCCACAAAACGCGACATAGCATCTGCATGACATCACTTGGACACATGGAATGTCATTAGATCTGATATTTGTCACATGCAAAATATTAATGTTACACTCCAGATGGAGAATTATTTCGCCCTGGCTTAGGGATGTGTCTCTGAATACCGAATAGTTATTTGATAATGTAATTCTTCTTGTTTGTAAAAACTTTGGTTACCAACATTGCACCACTAGGGAGCAGATCAAATCTGTGTACAATTGTATACATTAGCTGCCATATCGAGTTTGTGGCAACATCTGATTGGTGAAGACCCCTGATTAGCTGTACTGTTGATTTCTTTATAAAACTAGAACAAGGTGTACACCAACTCTACATGGTAATCTTTTTTATAAAAGTTCTCCAGACCAAACTGCTATCCTGCTAACAATATACTCTTCTATTATTAATGTATCCTGTCAACAGGATCTGAGAGTAACAACAGTGATTTTGGAACTCCTACCCATGTCCTGATCTGCTAATGTTTTTTTCTAACTCTGTATTTGGGTATTTAAAACATTGAAAAAGTAGGGGAGAGAGTTTTCCTGTGTTCCACTATGACTCCTCTCTTGGTTTCAAGTGGCATTCACTTACACTGTGGTGTCTCTGCATTGTAATGTAACCATGACTTAAAGGGGTTTTATCCCTACAAAGATCATGTCTCAGATTATGGGGACATTAAAAATAAGCACTTTTGTAACTGGTTTGCATTACCTCAGTCACTTGGTTTAGCAGATATGAGCTTTTCTGTAAACCTGTATTCTGTTTCTGCTGCTGCTGGTCGGGACACTCCCCCTGATCGGATTCCGCCCCCTCCTTGACACACCCCTTGCACTGTGATTGGCTGGCTGACATTTCATTCAGCCTGATGGGATACAGCCCAGACAGGAAATGCCCAGGCCACGCCCCCCTGCGCTGTGATTTGCTACCTGCACACTCTGTGTTTTCTCCCCTCTGAGCTGTTAAAATTGATAGTGAAACCAAGGGCTGCTGGCTCTATACACATCTCCCAGCTCTAGGGTGAATGATCTAGGCAATTACTGACTGTTTAAGTCACAGATTCCCTCATATAACACAGTATTATAGAGTCTCCTACCTGTTAACAGGGGGAGAGGAGGAGGGGGAGGGCAGTGTGCATTGCTCCATACAATCCAGTCTGTTGCCTGGTAACAGAGGGGAAGGGGGGGCAGTGTACACCCCTCACATGTCTCATCAGTTCAGGCTGTGTGTATAACTGCATATAGAGCAAAAAAACACATGGAAATCTCCAAAGGAGCATTTTATGCTATCTACAATATATGAAAAAAACTTTGAGATTCTTGGTCCGCATGTTTTTGGCCAAAAACTGCTAAAGCCACCCCCGGCTTACAACGGGATCTCAGTTGGGTGGTCCTACTCTATATTATCTCTCACCTGGGTCAACTTCAGACCTCTCACTGTGCCAAACGTATTGTATTTGGCACATATTTGCTTTTAAACTATATAAGGAGAAGTGGATACCTCCATTTTGGTTTCCTGCACCGCCCACCTCCACAGGCTCTTATATCAATGCACTATGCTTTGAGAGGTTGGTGCTTTTTTTATTTTTCTCTCTGCATTTTGGAGGCCATTTGGCACAGTGAGAGGTCTGAAGTTGACCCAGGTGAGAGATAATATAGAATAGGACCACCCAACTGAGATCCCGTTGTAAGCCGGGGGTGGCTTGAGCAGTTTTTGGCCAAAAACATGCGGCCCCAGAATCTCAAAGTTTTTTCATATAACTGCATATAGCACACCACGGAGCTTGTGGAGTCAGCCTGAAGCTCTGCAGACACATGAGAAGCATGCAGGAGGCTGAGGAGCTGTCCTCTGCAGACATCCTTCTGCTTCTACTGCCTCACCCAGAATGATGATGTCACAGGTCTTCAGTGAGGGGAGACACGCCTCCTGGGAGGAGAGGACATGTCTGCTGAGATAAGAGACCCGCCCTTGGATTTCAAATTCAATCTCGGAGATTTAGCTGAAGAGCACGAACAGTTCAAACGATACAACCCCTTTAAGTCAATATTCTTACCCATTTTTTTAACAATTAATAGTAAAACCTGGATTTATTTTAGGTATCAATGATGGAGCTGCAGCGGTGGTTCTTATGAAGAAATCGGCAGCACAGCGCAGACACCTCTTACCTCTGGCACAAATAGTCTGCACTGCTCAAGCTGGTTTGGACCCATCTATTATGGGAGTTGGTCCAATTCCTGCAATTAAAAAAGCTGTAAGTTTTTGCAATTAATTTAAAGAACCAACAGTACTGTGATTGCATTACATTGTGTTGTGTGTCAATGGTTGTCCTAAACTGAATTTAAAATGATCTTTACAGGTTTCATAGAAATTAACTTACTAGAGCATCTCAGAAAATTAGAATATCATCGATAAGTTAATGTGTGTCCGTAATTCATTTCCAATAGAGAAACCAGTGTATTATATAGACTCATTGCACACAGAGCGATATATATTTCAAGCGTTTATTTCTTTTAAACCCTTAAGCCGAACGCTTTAAAAGTAGTTAATGACCAGCACATTTTTTTTAGTTTTTGCCTCCTTGTGTTTCAACAGTCGTAACTTTATTTGTTTTTTTATAACCCCTTAAGCCGAACACCTGAAAAGCAGTTAATGACCAGAACATTTTTTTTGTTTTTGCCTTCTTGCGTTTCAACAGTTGTAACTTTTTTATTTTTTCAATGACGCAATTGTATGAGGGCTCGTTTATTCGAGACAAGTTGTACTTTATGAGGGAATAGTTTAAATTCACTTTTTAAATAATTGCAGAATTTTTTTTTAAATTTAGTTTATTTTTTTATTTTTTACACCATTCATATTTCACACTTAATAACTCGTTAGATTAATTCTGCAGGTTATTACGGTCGTTGGATACCTAATATGTGTAGGTTTGTTTTGTGTGTGTAATATATGAACAATTATTTTTTTATTTTTTTTATTTTTTTTTTTACACTTTTTCTGTTTTGTTTTTTTTTTACTTTTTTTTTAAATCCCATGAAGGGAGAACTGTTTTACAATTTTTTTTTTTTTTTTTTTAAACACTTAGTAATGTATTAGCAAAATTCATATATACTAATACATTCTAATCTGTGTCACTTTGAAAACAGGGTGTGATCTGGACAGCACACAGTCTCCAGGGCCCTGGCTTGTTACACAGACAGCTCTGGGGCCACTCTAGGTCCCCAGTGCTGACTGTGGAGACGTTCCCCGGGCTCTGTCGGGTCACCGGGTGTTCCGATCACCCGACAGAGCAGGGGATCCCTTTGATTGCGCTGCGGTACGCACCACCGCAATCAAAGGGTTAAAGCATCGGGTTGCGGAGGTTTCCTCCGCTCCCCGATGCTTGCAGGGGATGCTCTGGGGTCAGGGCTGTGTAGTACAGCCCCGAACCCAGCGCAGCTGCGGCACCCCGGGCGCCGCAAACTCCGATGTCTGCAGCGACGTCTAAAGACGTCGTTGCAGACGAACGACCTGAAATGCCCGCCGTCTAAAGACGGTGGCCGGTCGTTAAGGAGTTAAATTCCGAGA
Source organism: Phyllomedusa bahiana (assembly GCA_025379985.1). Lineage (NCBI taxonomy): Eukaryota > Metazoa > Chordata > Amphibia > Anura > Hylidae > Phyllomedusa > Phyllomedusa bahiana. The sequence continues at coordinate 24,740 of JAODAL010005022.1, forward strand.
GGAAGTTTATTGAAGTAGAAAATACAAAACAAAGCATATAAAGCAAAGACCATGCATTTCAAAGTATACGAAAAACCATACAAAGCATGTAAGAAACAATTACATAGCAGTAAATCACAATATACTTGAGCTGCCCATAAGACAGCTCAGTACTATCAGTACCAAAAATAAGGCATACAAGTTGCAAATGTAAAAGATGCATAATAAGTGCGCACACCTCAAATAAACTCCTGCTATAAAAGCAATTGAAGCCTAAAGTAGCTAACAAACAAACAATAGAGACACAAAAGGGGGGGACTGACAACAGACAACAAATAAGGGTGAAAGACTAGTAATACAGCACGTAGAATACACACAGGTCACAGCCTTGTCCAAAATACACCAGCAACCGATTCCGGCACCTAAGGGCGGCCTTCCAGCCATGAGAAAGAATCCAGGCAGACTCCCATCCAACGCGAAGGGGTCCCGCCCCTAGGATAGCAGATAAGAGGCGGAAGACTTGAACGTGAACAAATAGAACCACATTTTATTAAAACGAAGTAGTTGAGCGGGAGAGTGGGCCACCAATTCCTCCAGTCAAAATATAAAATTGATTATATTGTACCAATCTTCGATAGGAGGGGGAATAGAAGATTTCCACCTCACCGTTTTGGCAGCATGAATGTAACTTTTTTTTTATTTTTTTTCAATGACGCAGTTGTATGAGGCCTCGTTTTATTCGGGACAAGTTGTACTTTTGGGGGAATAGTTCAAGTTCACTTATAAATTATTGCAGAATTTTATTTCAATTTTTTTAAATTTTTTTTACACCATTCACAATTCACATTTAATAACTTGTTAGATTTATTCAACAAGTTATTATGGTTGTGTGGATACCTAATAGGTGTAGTTTTTTTGTGTGTGTGTGTGTGTGTAATGTGTGCACAATTATTTTTTATAAAATATTTATTTTTTTTCTACACTTTTTTTTTTATGTTTTTAAATTTTTTTTATTAAATACCAGGAAGGTATAACTGTTAAATTTTTTACAATTAGTAATGTATTTGCATATTTATATATGCTAATATATTATAATCTTTGTCAGTTTGACACAGGCAGCAATTAGGGCAGCACACAGTCTGTCCTGATTGCTGGCTTCTTACACAGATAGCTCTGGGGCACTCTAGGTCCCCAGGGCTGACTGTGCAGCCGTACCCCAGGCTCTTTTAGGTCACCGGGAGTCCCAGTCACCCGACAGAGCAGGGGAAATCCCTTTGATTACGCTGCGGTCGGTAACCACGGCAATCCAAGGGTTAAGCACCGGGGAGCGAAGGTTTCCCCCGCTTTCCAGCGCTCACAGAAGCTACGCTGAGAACAGGACTGTGAAGTATAGAAGCCGCAAAACCCATTGTCTGCAGCGTTGCCAAAATACGTACCTGCAGACGAACGACCTTCTCCATCCGATATCAAAAGTTGGCAGGCAGTCGTTAAGAGGTTAATGTGGATGATTCTGGCTTGCAGCTAATGAAAACCCAAAATTCAATATATCATAAAATTAGAATAGTGTATAAGACAAATTGAAAAAAAATTGATTTGCCAATACCTTAGACTTGATATAACACAGTGGACCAACTCCAGCAGATGACAAGGCTCTCCAAACCATCACTGACTGAGGAAACTTCCCACTGGACATCAAGCAACTTGAATTGTGGCCTCTGCACTCTTCCTCCAGACTCTGGGACCTTGATTTGCAAATGAAATGCAAAATGTACTTTCATCTGAAAATAGGACTTTGGACACTGGGCACCAGTCCAGTCCTTTTTCTCCTTAGCCCAGATCAGACTCTTCTGATGGTGTCTCTGGGTTATGAGTGGTTTGACACAAGTAGGGCGACATGTATGAATTCAAATGCGTACTTTTTTTTTTTTACTTGGCGCCGACCCTACAGTTATAAATAGATATAGAAGAGTATAGAATACGACAGTATGAACATTTTTGGCGCATTACATAGAGCTTAATGCGCCAAACTTTGTATGGGCATAGAGTATAATGCGGCAAACTTGGCGCACTAAGCTATACGTAATGCGCCAAAAATCTTAATACTGTCGTATTCTACACTCTTCTATATCTATTTAGAATTGGAGTGTCGGCGCCAAGTAAAAAAAAGTACGCATTCGAATTCATACATGTCGCCCTTAATGCGGCAGCTATAGCTCATGTTCCAGATAAGTCTCTGTGTGGTGGCTCTTGGCACTGACTCCAGCAGCAGTCCACTCCCTGTGAATCTCTCACAGATTGATGAATGGCCTTTTCTCAACAATCCTATCAAGGCTGCGGTTATCCCTGTTGCTTGTGCACCTTTTTCTACCACACTTTTTCCTTTTCCACACAACTTTCCATTAACATGCTTTGATACAGCACTCTGAGCAGCCAGCTTATTTAGCAATAACCTTTGTGATTTCCCCTCCTGGTGGAGGGTGCCAATGACGGTCTTCTTGACAAGTCAGCCGTCATGATTGTGTAGCCTAGTGATCAAGACTGAGGGACCATTTAAAGCAAGCATCCTCAAACTGTGGCCCCCCCCAGCTGCTGAGAAGCTACAACTCCCATCATGCATTTACATAATCTAGAACAGTGGGCATGATGGGAGTTGTAGTTTCCCAACAGCTGGAGGGCCGCAGTTTGTGGATGCCTGATTTAAAGGCTTCAGAAACCTTTGTGACGCCATGAGTCAATAATATTGACCTCTCTCACATTTTTATAATTTTCTGATATACTGAATTTAGGAGTATTTTACATACAAGCCATAATCAGCCATGTTAAAAGAAATAAACACTTCAAATATATCGCTCTGTGTGTAATGAGTCTGTAGAATAAATAGGTTACTCTATTTGACTTGCATTCCAGCCCTAAACTATGATATTCAAATCTTTTTATATGCACTTCTATGCCCCATACTATAGCTTTTCCTGTAATAAAATCTGATCTTAGAATCTTTCCTTTACTTGGATAAAAGAAATAAAATATCCAGCACCTCTTTTAATTTGTAAGCTACAACATGGCTCTGTCTTGCAGGTTTGTAAAGAGTATAAGGAGCTGACATAACCAATTCGTTAAATCAAACAGGTTTTCTTCGACTTGATATTGAAGGACATGCTGTCTATATTGGATCAGAGGGGTTTGACATTTTGTAGTTATTGTTCCTGGTATTACAGCACAGTGCCTGCACAGATAAATGGGACTAAGCTTTAAAGATAGGCACAGTCGCTATAAAATGTAATGGCTTGGTACGGTGCCTGGGATGGAACCCCCACAGGATCTGAGATTGATGGCCCCTCTTAATGATAGGGCATCAAGCTCTGCAAAAACCCCTTTAAAGGGAATATATCGCCAATTTTTTTTTTTTTACTTATTGAATCAAGACCCTGATCCATATGCTTTTCCTCTCGGTCGTTTTTATTTCCTGATTGTAGATTTCTCTTTTCGGCCGTCTATATATGATTGTGGGGAAGACATTCTTGCTTGCACTGCTTTAACAGCAGTCAGAGAGATGCTTTACAGCAGCTTCATGCGCATAGGATTCTTAAGACAGTTTCTGTCCCATAGACTTGTATAGTAGAGTTTTCACTGTGAAGGGAGGGGCGAGAGGGAGCTGTGACATCTCCTCTTGTTACTGGTGCATTCTGTGTTATCTGTACACAATGGTGTCTCCTTTCAGCTTGACCCTGCTTTTATGGATAATGAGCAGACACTGCTGAAAAGCTCTCTAAACAGAGCAGGAAGTGTCAGATGATTATTAGGCTTAGTGGCCAAAGTGAAAACTGCAAGACTTAAGAATTATTAAAAAAAAATATTGAAAGTGATCTGGAAAATTAAAAAAAAAGCATAACCAAAAATTCCTACAAAATGTATTTAACAAAAATGTGAGTTAAACAAGTCATTTTTGATGACACATTCCCTTTAAGTACCAAGGTTCTGTGTACTGCACGTGGTCAGTCAGGCATCCGGTTCTCCAGGGCCAGACCACGCAACAATCCATTTACTGACCACATGATGAAAAGGTTGTAAGTTTTTGCTCCTGACGTTAAAACATGATTTTATGGTTCAGAGAGTGGGCTAAAAAAGTAGGGTTGTGGTATGTAAATTCTGCATAAAAAAATTAAGTGTTTCTTTTTCCAGCTACAGTTGAATCCAGAAGTTTCCATACACTATATAAAAAGACACATTCATGTTTTTCTCACTGACATGAAATCAGAATAAACCCTACCCGGTTTAGGTCAATTAGGATTACCACACTTATTTATATTTGCCAAATGCCAGATAAATGAGACAAAATTTTAAGGCATTTTTATTACTTTCTGCAAAGTCAAACATTTACATAAATTTCATTAGTATTTGGTAGTATTGCCCTTAAACTGTATGACTTGGGTCATATGTTTTGGATATCCTTCCACAAGCTTCACACAATAGTTGGTAGGAATTTTGGCCCATTCCTCCTGACAGAACTGATCCATGTTTGTAGGTCACCTTGCTTGCACCTGCTTTTCCAACTTTGCCCATACATTTTAAATAGGATTGAGATCAGCACTTTGTGATGGCCACTCTAAAACATTGACTTGGAAGACCTATTTCCACCCAACCTTTAACTTCCTAGCTGATGGCTTGAGATGTTGCTTTAGTATTGCCACATAATCATCTTTCTTCTTGATGCCATCTATTTTATGAAGTGCATCAGTCCCTCCTACATCACAACAACCCCACAACATGATGCTGCCAACCCTGTGTTTCACAATTGGGATGGTGTTCTTAGGCTTCCAAGCTTCTCCCTTTTTCCTCCAGATGTAATGATGGTCATTATGTTCCAACAGTTCAATTTTAGTTTTGCCAGACCACATGACATGTCTCCAAAAAGATAGGTCTTTGTTCCTGTGTGCATTTGCAAGCATTAATCTGGCCTTTGTTTCTTTTGGAGTTATGGCTTCTTCTGGCAGTGGCCAGAACCCATGTTGATACAGAACTCGTTTCACTGTGAATGATGACACAATCTTACCAGCTTCCACCAGCATCTTCACAAGGTTTTGCTTTTGGGTTGATATACACATGTGAGACCAAAGCACGTTCCTCTCTGAGACACAGCACCTGTCTCTTTCCTGGACATTCCCATCTTGTTTGTACTTGCGCAAAATTTTTTGTGCAGATGAAAGAGGCGCCTTCAGGTTTCTGGAAATTGCACCCAAGCATGAACCAGTCGTGTGCAAGTCCACAATTCTCTTCCCGATATCCTGGCTGATTTCCTTAGACTTTCCCATGATGTTACACACAAAGGCAGAGTGTTTCTAGTGTGCATTAAAAAAAATACATCCACAGCTGTGTCTCTCACGATGTTAATAAATCAGAAGCTTCCAAAGACATGACATCATCATATGGACTGTCCCAATTTGTTTAAAGACATAGTAATCCTAATGTATGTAAACTTTTTTGACTTTGCAGTAATAAAAATGCCTTAAATTCTCTCTCATTCTGGAATTTGGCAAATATAAATAATTTTGGTAATCCTCATTGACCTAAAACAGATAGTGTTTATTCTGATTTCATGTTAGTGAGAAAAACATGTATATGTGTTATTAAATAGTGTATGTAAACTTCTGGTTTCAACTGTAGGTGGTTTCCCAACCTCTTCTAAACTGTAAAAATCCTGATCTTTTCAAAAATTGACAGTTGTGCTCGATGTATCTTGCAGGTTGAAAAAGCCGGATGGAGTCTTGATGAAGTTGATGTGTTTGAAATAAATGAAGCGTTTGCAGCTCAAGCCATAGCCATCGTCAAAGACCTAGGACTGAACCCTGATAAGGTAAGTCTGACGTGTTCTATAAAACATATCCATTCACAGCCTATAGAGTAGAACTCTGTACAGAGAAGGCCTTATAGAATCCCTAGACTCCTTTGATACTGCTGAGAGGTTTTAAATTAATGGAATTGATTTTTATTTTTTTTAGTAAATTACCACACATGGGAATGTTTAGATTTCTAGTAACAAAACGTGTTCGTAAAAGATTTATATATACACACACCGTTCAAAAAGATGTAGGAAAATTCCCTAATAGAAATCCACCCACTCTGTATTTTTGTAAATGTAGATTTTTTTTTTTTTCAAAGCTACCTGAATGCAGTCTACAACTGGACAGCAACTACTAATCTTAGGATAATTACCCATGTAACACATCTGATTGTCAGTGGTCCCAATCAATCACTAAAATGCCCCTTCCCTATCCCAATTGTAACTAGGAAGCAGTTAAAATGTGTGTAAGGACATGGAACTCTGGCTCCGCAAGTTATCAGACAGGAGCTACGTATCTTGTGGATAGATAGTGTTTAAGAAAACCCTTTCTACCATGTAGGAGATAAATATCCGATCATTGCCAACGTTCAACAGCTCCCTCGCTGCGCTTGGAGTAGGGGCGAGAGGCATTTTTGTGGTTGATGGGACTCCTGGCATTACTCAAGGGAATATCTAGTTGCACCCTACCTACCACCTTGGGTAAAATTCCCTACATTTATTTTGTTTTGCAGGTTAACATCCAAGGTGGAGCTATAGCACTCGGCCACCCTCTTGGAATGTCTGGTTGTCGTATTCTGGTCACTCTCCTTTATGCCCTAGAGAGAACTGGTGGGAAGAAAGGAGTTGCCGCTTTATGTATTGGTGGTGGTATGGGAATTGCAATGTGTGTGGAAAGAAGCTAAACCGTATTTAGATTTAAATAGTGCTCACTAATTCCTATGTGCACTTCAGAAGGCACTTGTTCCTATGGAAAATACAAGTGACTTAAGACAGACCAATACATTCCTTAAAGATAAATCAACTGTTTTAACCTGCATTTTTTTCCTGTAGATTTTGTTTTTGATCACATCACTAAATTTTTAGTTTAGCAATTTTACCTGCATCCAGCAGAATAAGGTTTCTTACTGACCTGGCTTTTACCACAATTGATATCAGTTATTGCACTAGCTTTCCACATATAAGCAAAGCATGACATTAGAAGACTCATAGAACCGTTACATGCAGAAAGACCGATTGAAGTATTAATTCAAATGTAGCCATGTTTAAATTTCATAGGTCACTTTCTGTCAAACTAAGCAATTTTGTTCTTCGTTCTGTGTATTTAACATGTAACAAATGGAGCAATGGTTGAAAATTTTACAACCCAATTTCTTCGTATTAATTTCTGCCACTTTAATAAAAATTATGCCAAAAATGTAACGCTGACCATTTCTTTTCAGTTTGTATTTCTTCTGCACAACTAAGGCTTCTGTGTTATTTATATCCGCGATTTTTAGTGCATACAAAGCTATTCACGCTAAAACATGATTATATAGTTATAAGCAGCTAAGACACCACTATTCAAAAGAAACAATCAAGAGGCAGGAAAAAGTAGCTCACACTTTACTTTTAATAAGTGTTTAGGTGACAGGCTTTGTCAGAAGTGCAAGATTAAAAATAAGAGGTACTAGTTATAAATTACAGTTATACAAAAAAAAAAAAAAAAGGGAAACAAGTGCCTATGACATTTTAGCCTTCAATTGACCCAGATTGCACCGCCTCATGATATTTGCCCTTCTCCTCTTTACTCTCTGGGTGTAACTTGATGAGATCATCAATTCGCAGAATTGTAATTGCAGCTTCTGTTGCAAACTTCAGGCTTTTTGTCTTAACAATAGTTGGTTCATAGACCCCTGCTTGTTTGTTATCCCTGGGCTTTCCATTGAGCAAGTCAAGACCAATCCTGGAAAAAAAATATGAAACAGATTGAATGAATATTTATGAACTACTCAAATTATGGAACAAAGACCATATACCCACTACACAACTAGAGCTTCAGGTGCAACTTCCATGACATCACAGGCGTCATCTCACATTCAGGTTTTTTTTTTTTATTTTTTATTCATTTTTTAAATCTAAAACCTTAAATAGATTTAAGTCTTAGTAATTTCTTAATCAGCATCTCCTATTCTTAATATGTTCCAGCTTAACGTGTGCGCGTGTGTGTGTGTGTTGGTTAATATCCACAGGATAAGCCATACATACCCAGGACTCGGACCCCATGCTACTAGGTGCTACAGCTGCACCAAATGTTGAGATGAATGCGCACGCACCGCTCACTGCATAGACTTTGGTGAGAAGTGGCACAGCCTGTGGATACGTCCTAATTGACAGATGGTAATACCCCTTCAAGTGTGAGCAGTGAGAAATCTCTTTTGTGGTGCCGATATCCAGACACCCCATCCATCAACAATTTAAAGAAATTAATTCCAGATAAACTGAACATTTAGTGTCTGCACAGCAATGTTAAAATGCAGTCCAAAATCCGATGGCACTTTAACATTGTTTGACTGCATTTTTTGGCACAGATTTGCGCTAAAAAGCCATGGTCCGTTTTTGGACTTGCCGTCGGCCCGGTTCATTGAATGTACGTGAATCAGACAGCAATCCAGCACGTTTTCAAATCCGCCAGAATCCGTTGGATTTCAAAACCGATTGTAAAATATCCGTGGTGTGTAAACTACAGCATGGATTTTTTTTTATTGCCGTCTATGCAGCACTGTGTACCGTCAGATTTTCAGCAGATTCTAAATATTAAATCCGACCAGAATATTTTTTTCTGTGTAGACAAAGCCTCAGACTCCTAGTACACATACATGATGCAACCTTATGCATGAATACTATTGCATTCTGCTGCATGCAACACAACAAAACAGGGCAGTATTTTTTCGTCTTGGTCATGTGAAGATACAGCTCTCATGACTGTACTGTACTGAAACAGACAGATCATTACAAAACCAGGACCAATTTCCACCACTGGATGTAAACAATGAGGCCTTTCATTCAATGACTGCAAGCAGAACACTTGAGCACAATGAGAAAATGGTACAAAGTATATTACAAAAATGTAGAACTTATTATTCAATAAATAGGCTCTCTGTGCAGGGAATCAGAAAAGGGTTTTTTGCATTAGGTCTTTTCCCAGAGCCTGCTCTTCAGAGCCAGCTTCAGGCTCCCACTTCCTGTTTGGGCTGTGGGTGATTCTACAGCAGTAACTGACATAACTCTACTATTCCAAGCCGAGTCTGTTAGAGACATTGCTGATGGAAGGGTCCAAACAGCATGGCAGAAGGCAACAGAACTCTAAAGGGTTAATGTTTGTCCTTAAGAAACAAGCAAGCTCCTGTGCTGCTGCTAAGGCAGACAGTAGAGAGTGACCTCGCCATCTCAGTCATGGTTGGTAACCTAAGGAAGCTTGTGTACACAAGGTGGTCTTTACTTACTTTTACCTACATGTTTAAAGCTAATAAATGTGGCTAGAATACCCCTTTAACATGCAGATATTATGGTGTTCAAAAGTACAAACACCTTGAAAGCCAAAGAGCAAAGTTACTCTGTACATGTTCTGACAAGTTAGGGTTTGATTTCAATTCACCTACAGTGGCCTCTAACCTGAGAAATTTCAACATGTAATTGTAACCCTAAATAATATATTAACAATTCTATACATCAGCTGATTTTTTCTTACTGAAGTACCTAACACTTTACAACTTAGTGTAGGCCAGCCATGATGTGATTAATCAAAGGGTCGCACACTTGTAAGAAAGCAAGATGATTAACCTTCAGGGCTGTACTGGTCATACATTAAACATTAGGAAGTTGTACATAAGAACAGGCTTATTTTCTTACCACTTCAGATTTTTGCGCTCTGGGTTGACTTGAGCCTCATTATGGAAAGCTCGCAGCTTTGCCACCAGGTCAGTTGAGTCTTGGGCAGCGTTCACAGCAAGGGTTTTTGGAATAACCAGAAGTGCTCTTGCAAACTCTGCAATTGCCAATTGTTCCCTGGAGCCCTGAAAGTGGTTTAAGCAGAACAAGTCTTAGTCACAAGGACAAAATTATTTGAAACCTAAAATTTAAAAAGGTACCTTAGAAATATAAGATTTGTATTAAGCTCCTGATTTACGTCCATATTGTACATGTATTTTGTTTTTGAAGGGAGACTCCAATTAAAAGGGTGTTCCCACCATAGACTGGTGGCATACTGACAGCATATGCCATCAAAATTAAATGCAGGTCCCATATCTGGGACCTGCACCTATCTGCATCGGGCCCTGAAAGTGTCAGCTCAGAATGGAGAGCCATCGCACTTGCACACAACTCTCCATTCTGTTCTAAGCGAGTTCCTAGTTTAACTATACTCAGACCTCCCACAGAACAAAATGGACAGTTGTGCACAAGCAAGACCAGCTCTCCATTCTGTGCAGACACTTTCGGAGGCCCATTTTCAAGTTAGATGTGGGTTCCAGAGGTGGGACCTGCATTTAAGACTTTGATGGCATAGCCTATCAATATGCCATTAAAGTCTATGGTGGGAACACCTCTTTAAGGAGAGATGCCCACCCTAACCATTCTGGTCCAGCACTAAGAAGCATGCAGATATAAAAACATCCTGTGCAGCAAGTACATGTTGTACTTCATGGGGAGTCCTACAGTGCTTGAGAAATGATACATAGAACGGTGACAAAAATCTGCAAAATTCTTAATGAATTTTCACCGCAGAAGTAGTATGTAGAGGTTCTGCTAAACAGTGACTAAAATGTAATGTCACCATTTGAAGCAAAATTCTCATAATAATGTACCCCACGCGTATCACTGCTCACACTACTAACACTGTATGGCAGCAAAAAAAATGGGGAGGACTAACAAAAAGTATTTATATATATCACACATTAAGGAACAGAGGGGGGGGGGGGGTTGAGGAGGCAGCGGACACGCACACTAAATGTGGATGCAAAATCTAATTTAAAAATAGAAGAAAAAAAAAAAAAGATTAATATATACAGATTCTATTGACTTCTTATGAAGAAGAAACCCCCATATTGTCTGGAACATGTTAATTGATAACCATACATTATACACTTTTGAAATGATAAATGTATATCCATATAAAACCGCACTGGGTGTAGCTCTGTTAACCAACATCAGCTTGACATACAGAACCTTGCCAATACAGAACATGGATTCCAAATCTGCTGGTGGGCTGTGGCTTTAAACATCATAAAAAAAAATAAAAAGATTTTTCTACAAAAACACATTCTTACCATGCTAGTAGCATAGTTTTCAAGGTAAATGGAAAGTGCTGCTTCTACAGCACCCCCACCGGGAACCACAGATTTTGACTCCAAAACTCTCTTCACTACACAAAGTGCATCATGGACAGATCGTTCCATCTCATCACACATGAAGTCATTGGCACCACGCAGAATGATGGACGCACAGGTTCTGGCCTTCGTACTGTAACATGAAAATAATTCAGTTAATGACAAAAGAAAGCCCTTCACAGCTAAGGGATACCTAAAGATTTTAAGAAGTCTTCTATGTTGCACACGTGAATTGCTATGATCAGGTACATGCACACAGAGCATCCCTGTATTATCTAATGCAGGGGTGTCAAACTGCGGCCCTCCAGCTGTTGGGAAACTACAACTCCCATCATGCTCACTGTTCTAGATTATACAAATGCATGATGGGAGTTGTAGTTTCCCAACAGCTGGAGGGCCACAGTTTGACACCTGTGATCTAATGGATAAAATAACAGTGCACTACATCTGCAGTGATGTAAAGATATATGGACAGTCTCCATATTATAGGAGAAGGCAAATGACAACTTAATACCATGTGCATGAGTGCACAAGCTGGGCTGTATGGCAGAAATAGGAATCTATTTAAATTGCACTTACTTTTTAACAAGAATCAGCTCATCGTCACATATCCGCTCTTGTACAACCTCTTCAGCTTGTCCCAACATCAATGCCTCAAAACTTTCTTCACCCTCAAGGTTTGCAAGGGTTGAACAAACAGTAGCTGTTGATAGAAAGTATAAGACATTCAGGAACAAGAACCACAAACAAAAAAGGAAGCCAACCTCATTTTCAGCAGCCAGTACCCTACACCTATCTGGGTATTGCCATAACTTTAGAAAGGAAAATGACAAAAAACACGACAGTAGCAGGCATCTCTGGCCTATATGCTACCTGGGAGAAATTAACAGGTGCAGCTAATTGCTGAGCAGCAGCGCTCACACCCCACTGCTAGGGGAACGATTAGATGATAAAAAACTGCACATTAACGTAATACTTGTTCACACCAGCATGCAGAAAAGCCACAGTATAATGTATGGGGAGATTGCACAAATGCAAAAATACCAATAAAACAACCACTCACATACCCTTAGTGCATGAGGGGGGTGGTTGCTGGTACTACAGTTGCATATAAATAAGGCGATACAAAAGGGTGCCATAAATACAGATACGTGTGGTGCACCATGCTGGCATACAACCTATTAGTGACACCCATACTGTTAGATTAGGCGGCTGCCCAGCACTTTCTAGGTGTCCAACACACTTTATATGAGCGGAGGGTGCCTGTGTTTTGTGTTGGACACCTAGAAAGTATAATGCAATCTCCCCATACATTATACTGTGACTTTTCTGCATGCTGGTGTGAACAGGTATTAAGTTAATGTACCAGCATGGCAATAAGAAATGGGTCGAGCTTGTCACAACATTTTAGGGATGTACATGGTAATAATCCTGAGGGTCTAAAAGTCATGGGCATAGATAGAATCCAGTAAGCTTCTTTGTCATGTAATAGTTTTTCCAGATCCCCACCTCTAGCAGGTTTAATAATTCTAACATTGAACACCACCCAGCCCAGGGGTTTGAATCATAAAAGGGAAATCATGTTCCATTATTGATTCTGTTTACAGCCAAATTGTATCTTTGCATTGTGCCTCGCCTTTTCGGCATGTCTTTACAAACATATCCTATCGTAGTTTACCTTTGTTCTGATGAAGTGGGATGGTGGGCGTGGCAGTGTGTGGGACGCGGGTCGGCAGCGGTGATTGCCGGCACCCATCTCTGGCCGTATGGACGTACTGCGCATGTCTGTGATGTATTTCCGAGACGCATTGCCAGTACCCACTTTGTGGCACATTACCCATTGCGCATGTCCGGAATACATCGGGATTACCGGAAGTTAACATGGCGTGCCGGTGAGGCGGGGCACAGGTAAAGTCGATTAGTATTACTTTGTAACATATATCAAGGATGGTTTTATGGTGTTATGAGTAAGGGCGTTTGAACGCCCGAAACGCGTTAGCCCACTTGGCTGTTGCCTTTTTTGGGGGGAATGCCGTTGTTTGGATCCCAGATGGTTTTATCTGTAATACCAATAAATTTTTGAAATTTTAAACGGATCAGAGTCCAGATTTACCGCATCAACCGTCTTCCTCTTATGGATTAGGCATGACGCTGTCTCCAGGCGGGATGCAGGCGTGGACGATCCGGACGCTGGCAGTCTGTGGGTGAGCTGGCATATGTGTATATGTTTTCTCATTAAGTGAATGTGCAGTTTTTTTTAATCATCTAATCATTCCCCTAGCAGTGGGGTGAGTGAGCTGCTGCTCAGCATTTCGCTGCACCTGTTAATTTTTCCCAGGTAGCATATGGGCCAGAGTTGCCTACTGGGTTCAGTCTAGTCCAGCCATTGAATATGGCCCAAAAAATTGCAGTGTTCTCTGAGTAAGTAATGTACCATTTTTGTATGTGTTTTTAAAAAGGAAAATGACAACATAAAAATAAAAAAAACAACTCACCACCAGTTGCTTTAGCGATACGTTTCAAGTCCTTTTTCAATACTCTTCGTACAGCCATTGCACCAGCGTCAACAAAATACTTAAGACACATGTCATCAATTCCGCCAGTAGTGAGGATAACATTAGCCCCAGTCGCCAAAATCTTCTGGATCCTTTCCTTGGTAATGTCAGACTCCCTGGAACAATTTAAAATAAACGTCTCCATGAAGTAAAATACTACTTCTGCTACAGATTTCACCATAAATCTGCAGTTAATCTTCTCAAGACTTGCATGTTATAGGGCATGTTCACACAGTATTGCAGTACGTACCTGTGCACGCCACAAAATGCTGCTGTCACTTCTTTTTATGTTCTCAGTACGTGCCTGGGAATATGCCGGATTACCGTAGAGCTCAATGAGTGGTATGATTTTACCATATTTGCGGGGCGTACTTAGGGTGCAATTTAGCACAATTATGCACCAAAGTACACAAATACGTTGTTTGAACATACCCTTACAGGCCTTGGCTATAATTCTGCATCTTAAAGGGCAGTTCCACTCCTTGCAGTTTTGTAAAAACGGCAGAAGTCAATAAGCGAATATAAAACACACTACTGACGTTGCTTTTTATTTTACAGTTTTCCCCCCATAGTCCTTCACCACACCCAAAAAACAGATATATGTGGATGGGTGTGGCTTTTATTTTTTACACTTTTTTGGTACATTTTGTGTCTCTTTCTTGTTTATTTGAACACGTATTATTTCTATATGGGGAGGGGGAAAGTTGCAAGTTACATTGAACAAGATTTCAATTAAATTTTTATTACCCTTATAGCTCAGGCCAAAGGAATGCAATGTAGAGATTCTGCTAACAGTGATTAAATGCTAGGTCACCTTTTAAAGCAGAATTCTCATTATAATTTACCCCACGCGTATCACTGCTCACACCACGAAGACCGTATTACAGCAAACAATATGTGGAGACCAGGTCACTATTTAAAAACATTAAAATAGCAAAGATTAATAATAGAAATAAAACACATATGTGAAAAACCTGTGCATTCACCCAGCTGGGATATATACCTCTGCCTGATCTGGTCCAACTTGGATGGGTCAGAAATAATCACTTGCACACCAAGTTTCATTTTAGTTTTCTGCAGACTGAAGTCTAAGCAGGCAATCTTTGCATTCGTGATCCTCTTATTCATTCCTGGAAACAGAGAAACAAGTAATGTCAGGCAAACTGTACTAAGAACACATTCTGCCAGGTAGTAAAACCTGTTGTCCTTCAAAAATGCATCCTCGTGATCACCGAGTGACTGCCTAAAGCTGGAAAACTAGTATACTACATTTTTCAGGTTTCAGACACTAGACCTTAAAAAGATAACCATCAACAGGATAGATTCCTTATAGTAGGTTAGATGCCCACCTCCTCCACCAATCCTCTCCCGAGTGCCATTTGAAAATGCACCCTGCTTTAACTTTGCGGTCCTATGTCTAACGTGCCCTAAGTTAAAAAGGTCTGGTCCTGGTGACATTTTTTTACTCAAGAGCTAAAATAGCTTTGTACGTGGATTTCTTACATCTAACTACCCAAGTGTTCTGTCACAGTAACCAAAAAAACAAAAAAAACATCAACAGACCACATTGACTACAATGGGTTTTCATTAAGTTACCAGAAACACACAAAACAAACCACACAAATGCCATGCTCTACTATTTCCTGTGGTGTTTTTGATGGAATCTGCACTATTAATGACAAATTTTATCACAAGTCAAGATGAGCGCTGGGATATATAATATGAACATTTTATGTTTTTGGTTTTTTCGGCCATGAAATAAAATTTTATGTAAAATTTTGTATTTGCGCTGCAGTAGAACTATTGGCTACGTAACAGGTAAAATTCAGACATCTGTTAGGGTATATTTAAGGCATTATTACGATTAGGCCCAAAACATTTTTAGTTTCCAATCAACCAGCACAACTGGATAGCTAGAAATCGCATAAATGGGGCAAGGACAATGGCAGCCCCCTCTGTCCACACAGCGACTGGCACTATCCACAGTGCTTTAGTGAATAAACCATCCAGATTGTCAACAACTGTGCCCACACAATCACGGGTGTCACAAAGATTACATTAGATCTTGTGGATTATGTCAGCGGCACTTTTAGGGCTTGTTCACACTACGTGTTACAAGCGCTTTAGGGATCCGTCTTGGGGTCCGCTCTGTTGCATTTTCCAAACACACAATAAGGCGGTCTGAAATGTTTAGCTAATTCATATAGGAGAAAGTGAGACGTTCCCCATCATACAATAGCTGAAGTTGCTCTTCCCCATTAGCATAGCCACTTATTCTAAGAAAAGAAAAAATGGTACTAAAATGGGGTTATCACAGCTACGATACAGGAAACTGACCACTTTACTTTAGCAAAAACCTATGAGATATGAAGCTAAATGCTACCACTATAATCGCTTAGTAGCCGAGCTTTACTATGGGGCTCCCGATACTAGTCAGCCCCTGTACAGGCTCCCATATAATCATTGCTGTAGACCGAACTCTGAGGTTCACAAATTTACACGGTTGGGAAATCTCACCAGTTCATTTTTGTTTACTCTTCCTAGGAAATTTGGAAATCTGTCAAAATGATAAATTTAGAAATTTTAGTAAAACTTTGTGTAATTCACATGCCGGTCTGAATAAATGTGATTCGTTGTTTATTTAATCTACAGTAGAAAATCCACACAGATTTGTCTGTGAAAAAGCTGTGGCTCTCACAGAACTTCAACCCCATGTAAAAGCACACAATTCTATTGCTACAAACCTGAAAATGGTTATTTGGCGACTAGACACGCACGGCAGCATTAAATACAATTTATATTCACCTTGTGAGCCCACAATGCAGTTAAGTGCATAGCCATTGACGAGAATGCTCTCCTTCTGGCTCCGGCCATGAGCTTTTAGTACATTGATGGAGTTAATTGGGTAACGGGCTTGACCTCTTGGATCCACATACTTTACAGCAAGTGCAGCATCAACTACCATAGATGCAAAGAAGTCAGAGTCACTGAGCAAGAGTCAAGGATAGGAAGTAGTATGGGCTTTGTACAGACAAGACATTGTTCACAGCAGCCGCATTTATACATTTTCCTCATTCTTCCTAATTATATAAAACTAAAAATCAGTAGAATCTCTACCATCTCCTGGGTGAGCAGCTAGTTTACATCTATTTTCTCACATAGGTAAATAGTTCCTTTATTATATTTCAAATACACCAATTTGTCTAGTATTTGATATAATATTGCTTAGAGGGGTTGTTCAGGTGTCCATTTTGTAAAAAAAATTTAAGATACTAGGGCTGAACAACAAAATACACACCCCTCATATTGCTTTTTTTTTGTATTCAACACTGTTCCAGCACAAAAACTCCAGGCTCTCTCCCCAGTCTCCTGTTGACTTCTGGCTGCTGCAGTAGGATCATCATCGCCACAGCCATCATGTGCCATTTTCTGATATCATTGCTTGGAGTGTTCACTTATGAATGGTAAAGTTAGGAAATGGCATATGATCACTGTCGCCAATCACTGTCCAAAGTAATGACTGCAGCAGGCGGAAATAATCAGAAGACTGGTAAGAGAGCCGGAACGTGGGAAACACAAGAGTGAGTAGGTGGGGGGAGGGGTGGTCTTTTTAGTTCATTTCAGCCCTAGTATCTAGAACACACACACATATATATATATATATATATATATATATAATTTTTATAATTATATTATATATATATAACAGCTAGACAACCGCGTTGATGTTGGCACATGTTATAACCAATTGGGCCAAAGATATAATTTATAATTAAAGGGGTTATCTAGGAGTTGAAAGACTTCATAAAACACTATAAACAGCATTTATATTGAAAAGTAAAGATATTCCACTACCTTCATGTGTTTCTTCTTATGCCTCATTATTCATCTATCATAACATCCACTTTTTGCTGTGAAACATCCTGCTTGTGGGAGTGTCAGTAGTTCTCTAGCATCTCTTTCCCACAAGTCCCAGACTGCATTGCAAACTAGGACTTCCCTCCAGTTATCACTGCCAGGCATTATGCTGACATAAATGTGTAATCACCCTTGTTCTGTACTTGCTATCATGATAATTGTTATGACTTGTGAGTGACTGTGTAAAAACTGTACAGAGCTGCAGTAATCAATTTCATGACAGCAGTACAAAACCCCGAACTCTGAACTGATTTGATGTGCAAACCATCTGAAAAGCCGACCAATAAACTGTGCCGTGGGGACGAGCCCTTAATGTGTGGATTTCCTACATTTTACATAGCTTACTATCTGCATCATTTACATCGAACAATTTGAATTTAAGCAGCATTGTGAAAGGGATTGTCCATGTTGTGAAAAAATCCTTTACCCGCCTACCTCTGATTTCTCTTCCAGCGAGCACTCTCCCTGGTCCTCTGTTTACATTCTGTCACTTCCGAGCAGACACATCACTGCTGCAGTTGTCATGTGCATTTAGCTACATTACCATTTGGGACTTTCAAATGGTGTTGTAAATAAGAGGCACATGGCAACTGCAGCAATGTCGTGTCCATTCGGAGGTGAGCGAATGTAAACAGAAGACTGGGGAAGGCCAGTGCTAGAACTCAATACTAGCGGCAGGAGAATGCAAGTTGGTTTATTTAATAAGGCCCCTCTATAATAATTTTTTTTATAATGGCATGGACAAGCCCTTTAAGAGAAACTGCCATGACAATTATCTGTAATTTAAAATATGGAAAAGGATACATTCCAATGATTTTAGACGACATAGAAGTCTTGGCAGCATTCAGGAGACAGTCCTTCCCAAGCTCATCAGTGTTAATCGTCAGGTTTTCATTGATGTATCTAACAGCCTCTCTTTTTAGGAAACAGAAATCATTAGATTCATGAAAGTAGAAATGCAATGCACTTAGTACTTATAATTATGCATTTAGACTGGTATATTCACCTTACAGTCACCTCCATGACCCTCGGTCTTCTCTGTAAAGCCATCCTACAATGACTGCTGTAGCCAATCATAAACCTGCAGCAGTCAAATGGGACATGACTATCTATGGAGGCTGGTTGTGCAGAGAGGACCGAGGGACTGGGGATGTGTCACCGTGGCAATGATGGGGAGTGAAGAAAATGGTTTGTTTCCCCTCTCACGATTCTCAAAACTATCTCCACAGGAAAACCCCCCCAAAAAATCCTTACGATTTCGTGAAAATTTGGTGTTGCGATTTTACCTGCAAAGAGCAGTGGAATTTACTTGAGACATTCTGCAGCCATGATTTACTCATCTAGTATTTACTTATTTTATTAATGTATATATAGTGGACAATCTCTATATAGTGCTGTGGGATCACTTTCATTGGTCCCGGTTTTTATCTGGGGCTCATTATCTAATCTAAGATACTGATGAGATTGTGAGATAATTAATGATACAACAATGGTAAATTTATTGTACTCATGTCTTTTATTGCCTGATTTGCCTTATGCTGTATAGTTACTATTATGATCTTGCCTGTTGCAGGATTTGTTCTACGCATTCTGGTGTGATATTTAGGTGCTTGCAAATGTACGTTTTTTTTTATTGCTTTCTTCTCTTTCCAGTCTAAAATTCATATATGCGATAAGATGTTTGTACTGCTATCGGTAATGTTCTTTTCTTTCTGACATTTGCTGTACATGTAAATGTGAAGAATTACACTGTTTGCTATTTGTATCTATTCATGATCCTACAAATAAAGTTTATTTGTGAATCCAAAGAAAAAGATACTGATGAGATCTAGAGGGGGGTGTCTCCAGCAGTTGAACCCTCTTTGCAACTCTTTATACACTTGGGATTGTTCAAACTCTTCAGAACAAAAGCACAGATTTAATGTGGAAAAGAAAATCAATGTCGTCATAAGATATATACACAGCTTATAGTACTTGAACAGTAAATGCAATCTTTACTATGCAAAATTAGTATATTAATTGCTAAAAAAAAAAGGTATTTCAACCCCAACCCCTTAAAAGGGGTTTTACCAGAAGGTCAAAAATCAGGGCTGTGGAGTCTGAGTCGGTGTCTATTTTGCAGGAGACAGAGTCGTCATAAAAGGGACCTACTCCGACTCCCAAAATATATAATAAGTTGGTCCAGTTAGTTCGATGCAGTGCAAAGAGCAAGAGGAGTTGGGTCCGGCCAGTGCTGCTGCTCCCATATCTTCAGCCTCATCACATGAGGAGGGTAATTGATGATATGGAGCAGGCAAAGCGCTGCCCCAGGGGAAAAGATTCTGCTCCCATGGCAAACAGATTTCGGCAACATTTTTCACCTGTTTTCAAAGAAGTAGAAGATCAACCATTCATCAAAACTGACTGTGGCTGAGGCAATTCCTTTATACCCTGACATTGTTAGAGATGTTGCCCCTGTGGTCACCGCCTTTCCCCAACCCAAGTTAGTGTAGAGAGGCCGTTCTCTAGCCTGGAAATAATGAGATCAGATGTAAGGTAATGTATGCAGGATCTGATGGAGGCAATACTATTTCTCAGAACAAATTCAGAGACTCCACAAATGTTCCTGCAGTGTTTTGCATATTTACATTTTTTTTGTGTCCTAAAGTCATATCCAATAAATATATTTTACACTGACAAGCAAAAGGGTAACAATGTTTTGACCTTGTGACTTTCAGGCTCCATATCTCACCACCACTACAGCTTTGTACATAAGGCTACTGTAATTGTATATACAGTCATCTGACCCATATCATACATAAATTTGACTTGCAAGTATTTAGCATCTGCTTAGTTACAGTTTTGCTCCTAAAAATCAAAGCGTTAATTTTTATTATTTTGTTAGTATTTGGTAAATCCACCTTTGGTTTTCAATACTGCCTGAATCCTTCTGGGCTCTGGATCAGATTCAAGCATATCTTGACCAAAATCTGATCCCAGGTCTCTTCTACACATTCCCAATGTTGGTGCAGACTGGACTTGGATACAAATACAGCTTTTTCATCAACTCAACCCACAAGTGTTCAAAAGATCAAAACATTGTTACCCTTTTGCTTATCAGTGTCTGTTCTACCTAAATAGCTTGATTATTGTATCATAAGGTGATAAACAGCCGGATGTTACCATTATATTACAGTAAAGTTATCACTTAAACATGCGCTATGTATGAGGGAGTCGGAGGTTTGGGAAATTGAGGAGTCGGGGCTAGCTGGCCATGCACATGAATGAGGGCGTTGGCACTTGTGACCGTCTTTTCCATTCACTTCTATAGGAGCTCTTGAATATATAGCCAAGCATACACACACACGGCTATATATTTGGTAGCTATCATAGAAGTGAATGAGGAGGGCGGCCGCAATAGCTTCCCTCCTCTATCACATGCTTAGCCGGCTCACAGCTCCCTGCAAGGGGATTACCTCATGGCAAAACCCCTTTAATAAAATTACAAAGCCAACAAACAGTGGAAGGACAATCAAAAGTTTTTAACTATCATCAAATTAATTAACCTATAAATACAAGGGCCAATCAAATAGAATGGATACCATAAATACAAATACTACCAAAAGAAATTGTATCTAATACAGTAAGATAGAAATGTAAAAACAAATGCTTTAATAAATCGTATTATAAACAATTACAAAAATATATCAGTAATAGACAAAATCACACCCAAATAAAAAATACCCAACTAATCCTACTGAAACATAACGCTGTACATCATATAGCTGATGATAGGATCAAAACATCACATAAATAAGTACACAAAAACCATCAACTTTATACATCACCAAGGATCAGCGGATTAGAATGAACCAAACACCCCAGGGTTATGTTTCAGTAGGATTAGTTGGGTATTTTTTATTTGGGTGTGATTTTGTCTATTACTGATATATTTTTTAATTGTTTATAATAAGATTTAATAAAGTATTGTTTTTACATTTCTAGATTACTGTATTAGACACAATTTCTTTTGGTCGAATTGAGCCATGATGCTACCTACTTGCAAGCCAGACGATATCCTCCAATAACGGACGTGGGGTGGATTTTCTGCTTTACCAGCTCATCCGCGTTCTTCAGCAATTCTGCAGCAATAATCACCTAAATAAGGACAAATGTGTTAAGATTGACTAAACAGTTGAGAATCGCACAACTAAAGGTCTTATAACTTTATATAACTCCATATGGAGGACAACTAGTTTCTGTAACAGTAAAAACATAGCAGCGTTCCCTCCAACCTTCCCCCTCGAAAAAAGAGAACATTAGATCCCAACATAACCATCGTTTACGTGTTACTCTGAAAACGCTGCAGGAATGAGCCAGTGCATCTACTGAAGTGCCTTCCGGACAGACACTATTGGCTTCTCTCCGCCAGCATCAGCATGATTCATAGCTCTCTCCCTATAAACATAGCTGTCAGGCAAGAGTCAGTCAGAATTTCATGCTGTTCAGGCAACATAACATTTCCTAAGAGAATAACCCAAAAACAGATCCACAGGGTCAGGGATAAGTACACTAAATCCAAAAAAATCCTAGTCAATTTAAACAACTGATAGGAACTGATCCTTGTTCATTACATGTACAGACAAGGAAAGGCCCAGGGATATGTATGATCTGCCGAAACTCTCCCTAAACAGCCATTCACCCTACCAAAGTTTGTGCCCCACAAATCTAGGGCCGACTAGATACGGTGCAAGAAGTTTGTGGGGTCACCCTTGTCGGGGCGGAAACTCAGCTGAGGGCTTGGTAGGGTGAGTGGCCGTTTAGGGCGAGTTTAGGCATACCATACATGCCCCTGGCCTTCCCCTATTTGTACATCATGAACAAGGATCAGTCCCTATTAACATTGTGTTATGAAACAGTGTTTTACTTTTGGAAAGTTATTAAAAGTTTTAATTGGCTAGGATTTTTGGGGGATTTATTCCTCACAGAATAAATGAATAAATGGCAAGTCATACTGGAACCCATCTAATAACACTTTATATCAATGTACTCCGCTCCTCTGCTGTGTAACATGCTGCCTGTAAGTTGGGTTGCATTTTTACTGTGACCGGTTCCCTTTGAGAAATTAAACCAAACTGACTGGTTTCTGCAGCAATGGGGACATTTTTTCTGATAGTTTTATTATACGAGGCCCAACGTTTCTACACAAATAAATACAATTGCATAGACTAAGTTGCTCTACAGATCGGCTGAATCAACACAGGTCTTGCACCCAACACTGCTAGCAAACAAGGGAAAACCATAGTGTGATAGACCTTGCCTCTTTACATGACTGCCAGGGACATGGACAGCTTAAAGAGCACCTGTGAGTTCTCCTCATGTCTATTTCAGTAATGACTTGTGTTCCCTCACAAAATAAAAATTCTGGAGCATCTTTTCTTATCTGTCTGTGTTGTGCTGTCCCTCTGTTATAACTTCTACAAATCCTTTTATTCCTTCTAGAAATTCTTAATCTGTCATATGGGTGTTGTCAATTGGAGGTGTGACCCTGCAGAGTCGGACATGGCTGCAGTGAGATGATCGCCCACGAGATTGGCGTCTATGCCGCTACTCTGGACTCAGAGACTGAGCTATGGATCCCAGGTTCTATATTTGCTTTATATGATGAAGACGTTGTTAAATGTTTCTAAATGTATTTAGCGACTGGAATGGAGTCTGTTTAATATACACATTAATCAAAAGCAACATTTGGTTTTGCACATCAAAAAAACTTTGTTTAAAAAAAAAAAAAAGCACAAATGCACATTGATGTGGCAGCAATACATACACATGTTCAAATTCAAAAAACAGTGGCACACTATGGACTAAAGAAACTATCAAAAGGGACATAGGAATTTTGGAAAAAGCATTACAGCTAACTAGGATACTTGGAAAAATTTTTTGAGGTTCTTAGTTCACACTTTAAGCCAAAACTGCTTAAGCCCACCTCGCAATCTTCAAGGGTACCTCAAATGCAGGTGGGTCCTATGCTATTGTTACCTCTCTATTGGGTCCTGTTCAGACCAGCACACTTCAGGGAGCGAAGATACCTGCTTCAAAGCACACTGCACTGTTGTAAAACCTGAGGAAGTGGGTGGGGTGCAAAAACAAAATGGAGGCAGCCACTCCTCCCTATATATAATCAAAAGCAACATTTGGTTTTGCACATCCCAAAAAAACTTTGTTTAAAAAAAAGCACAAATGCACACTGATGTGGCAGCAATACATACACATATTCAAAAAACAGTGGCACACTATGGACTAAAGAAACTATCAAAAGGGACATAGGAATTTTGGAAAAAGCATTACTGCTAACTAGGATACATGGAATTTTTTTTTTTTTTTTTTTTTTTTAGCAGTAATGCTTTTTCCAAAATTCCTATGTCCCTTTTGATAGTTTCTTTAGCCCATAATACACACATTAAAGCATAATTTGGAAGTTAAAAATTGACCGATTGTGAATACTGCATAATCGGCACTGTATGATGGATTGTATGGCAGGTGGGGTCCTGCCCATGCCGTAGATAACCTGGATCTAAAAAGTGCTATACGTATGTGGAGTCTGACATTGTCCAAACAGTGCAGGCACAGTTGGTGTGTGCAGCCAAGCATTTGACTATTTTGTTAACACATTTCTAGAAAAAAAAAAAAATGGAGGTACACCACAGAGTTATAAGAGAAGATGCTGCAGAATTGTTACTTCATAGGGAACACAAGGATGAACTAAAATAGACGTCAGGAGAGGTTTCTAAGTCTTCCAAAAAGGCTATCCATTCTGGTTTATAGACAAAGGCCTCCTAACCGAGACCACCCTCTACCCTTCTATAACATCCATATGCCTGAACAGGAGATTTGCAACTAATCCACTAAATGAGCATGTGTCCCTGAACTATGACCGATGGAAAACCAAACGGGGGGGGGGGGGGACAAAAAAAAAAACAAAACAAGAAATAGAGTTGGGGGAAGACCGCTCTGCATGCCACAAACATAATCTTTATTATAACTGAAGACCTTTTGTTAGAAAATTAACACACAAAACCCTACAAACTGACAGTGCCCAGAGATCCTGGTTCGATTTGTTCGCTCAGTGTCAGCAGGTTATGATACCGGGCCAAAAGTCTCTTCTACTTAGGAATAACAACGTAAAACAAACCAAAGGGACAGCAGATGCCATTCTCTTCACTAAAGTTGTTGAAAACTGGCAAACTAAGTCTGGAATAAACTTATTTAGTTTATTAAAATTAAAACATAAAAGGAAAATCAGACCAAAACCTACAACTGATGTCGTTCCATCTCCAACTTCAGTGTCTTGCAGCTCAGCAAGTTCACAAAGGACTTTAGCTGCAGGATGTTCAACTTCCAGCAGCTTCAAGATGGTTGCACCATCGTTGGTTATCGTGACATCCTGGAATAAAGAAGCAAAAGGAGGAGCAATATTAAAAAAAAATCTGCAGCAACATGAACCCGTTTCCAAAATGGAGAAGGGTGAATGCTGGGAGAATACGGCTCTCTTCTGAGAGGGATGGAATAAGCTATCAATCGGACTTAAGTACAACATTAGTGTTCACAGTTCTTTTGTAACATTTTAATGCATTTTTTTTAACCATAAAATAACAGTTTCTCAAAAAACCAACAAAAATTGCTGAAATGCCAGTTAACTCCTTAACAATCGGCCACCGTCTTGACGTCGGCTGGTGCAGGTCATTCGTCTGCAGCGACGTCTTTTGGCGTCGCTGCAGACATCGGGGTTCATGGCTCCGGGCGCCGCAGCGGCTCTAGGATCGGGGCTGGATTTACGTTGCAAAATACGCCTCAATAAGTGACAGGGGACTTAATTTTACGATCGTATTTACGGACGTATTACGCCCGCAAATACGCCTTGTGTGAATGACAAGGCGTATTTTATATTGGAATCAATGCTAATCTAATTGTTCATTATTTGAAACGTATTTCGGGACGTATTTGCGGACGTAAATACGTCCCGAAATAAACCGTGTGAACATAGCCTTAGAAGCCAGCGATCAGGGCAGACTGTGAGCTGCCCTGATCACTGCCTGTATCAGACTGACACAAATTTTCAATGTATTAGCTATATGAATATGCTAATACATTACTAATTGTATAAAAAAAAGAAAAAAAAAATAAGTTCTCCCTTCATGGGATTTAAAAAAGTAAAAAACAAAAAGTGGAAAAAAAAAACAAAATAAAAATAAATATTTAATAAAAAAATAATTGTGCATACATTACACGCAAAAAAACCTACACATATTAGGTATCCACACGACCGTAATAACCTGTAGAATTAATCTAACAAGTTATTAAGTGTGAATTGTGAATGGTGCAAAAATAAATTTAAAAAACAAAAAGTTGAAAAAAAAAATTCTGAAATTATTTATAAGTGAAATTAAACTATTCCCCCATAAAGTACAACTCATCTCGAATAAAACGAGGCCTCATACAACTGTGTCATTGAATTTGGAAAAAATAAAAAAAAGTTACAACTGTTGAAAGCAAGGAGACAAAAACTAAAAAAAAAATTCTGGTCATTAAAGGGGTTGTTTCACTACACTGATTCAGCTCACCTCAGTCCTGTTTTCTTGGTTTCATTTTGAATTCAGGGGCATGTTCTACTAGGCTGCAGTAGAAGCCAGGTCTGTAGCTATAGCAACCAGTGCTGGCAGCCTATCATGAGAGAGTAAACAGGTCCGTAGCTATAGCGACCGGAGGAGCTGATGCAGCCCATATAAGAGGGGATATCTCAGAGTAGGTAGGACACTGTTAATGGACACATATTGCAAAGTGACTTGTTTTTGCAAGAACTTTAACATAAAAAGTGCAATAAAATGTAGCGAGAACAATCCCTTTAACCTACTTTTCAGGCGTTTTGCATAAGGCTAGGTTCACACGGTGTATTTGCAGGGGGCGTAATTAGCCCGCATACCCGTGTGGCCCGGGCGGAGCGGGGGGCACAGCACCTTCGCCGCCCATTAGACTTTTTTTTTTTTTTTTTTTACCAGCGGCACGTATACGCCGTCTAGTAATTCACGTCACTTATCTCCCGCCCCGGCGGATTCGCCGAGCAAGGGAGAGGAAGACGTAATCCATATTTTCCTATGAGAACTGTGATTAACGTAATGACTGTGATGTTTTCAGCCCGTAATTTGGTGCACTCCGGCGCGTAATTCACGGACTGACTACGTCCTGTTTTAAAGCCGATGTGAACATCGCCTAAGGGGTTAAAGGGCAGCTTTTCCAGAAAACAAGCTGAAGTGCACTCCATTACAAAGAAAGCAGTGGTCTGAGGTATTCAGCTGTCTCATTTAGGAGGAGGTGAGATATTTCCCATCAGGCAATAGCAGATGTTGCTCTTCCCTATTTGCATAGCCATTTATTCAGAGAAAAGAAATGGTACAAAAAAAAAAAAAAAAAAAAAAGTGACTGTAAAATCAAGCTCATAGATCTCAATGGAAAATCCAAGTTGTAATCCACACGACTTGGATTTTCTTGAGATCAGATCTCAAAATTGCCTTTTTTATATAAAAATTTAGAACATTCATTTTTCCGTCAGATCCCAGATTAAAAAAAATTCATCCCTAAAGCCGGGTCTACAGAGCATAGTTAAAAGAACGTCGGAAATGTGACGGAATTTTAACTTCGTCGTACCATGGTTTTTGGTGTGGGTTTGCGCTAAAAACTGCAGTCGGTTTTCGAATTTCCCACTGGCCTAGTACATTGGGGAATCCAATGATCTGTCTTTCACCTGACAGCAGTTTAGAAAACCCACAGTAGAAAATCCATGCTGTGTATACTACTTTTCTATTACAGTCTACACACACAGCACTGGCTACAGTCGGATTTTACCACCATAAACCTGTGCTGTATAAACATAGCCTATCATTTCTATGTCAGATTTGCTTCTAAAACCCCAAAGAAATAAATGGGGACAAGTTTTTTTGACTGTAAATTCAGCGGGGAAAAAAATGACCTAAATCCACAATGAAGACCACGACAAAATGCTCGTCAGACGGCGGGGTTTTGTAGATGGATGGGGGTCCTACATCCATCAGACATTTACGATATACCATAAATGTCCAAGATGGAATTCTCCCTTTAGATGTAATATGGGCCTTATAAAGTTAAACGTATCCTATTCTATTTATTTTATCCATTTATATAGCGCCGTTACATTCCACAGCGCTGTACAGAGATTGTCATTATTCACATTGTGAGGAAACCCACACACACGCCAGGCAGATGTCGTCCAGGGTAGAATTTGAAACCAAGTCCCCTGCACTGCAAGCCTATAGTGCTAACCACAGAGCTACTGTGCTGCCCAAATGACCCTAAAGTGTAATGCAGATCTAAAGCAAAAGGTTGACGTTAGTTGGTCTACTTACCCCAATATCATCCACCAACATTTTATCCAGACCAACAGGACCAAGAGAACTTTTCACAATATTGGCAATGGACGCTGCAGCCATCACTGAAAGAAAGCGTTAAATCATGAATGTCATACAGATGATTTCCAAGACACACAGTGACCTAGTCTCACATACACAACAGAAACATGTCCTGTTATTATACAAAGAAGAAGATACACCACATCTCCCCCTTCCGAAGACAACAGGTTTTTTTTTTTACCCCATTAGCATAGCCGATTATTCTGGATAACGAGATAAACGGTACTAAAATGGGGCGATCAGCAACTAAAACAAAAGGATGTAGCACAAAGTATAGACAAGGGTCAACTCAACTTAGAAAACACCAAATTGGTTGACTGCTGCTGGGGAGATATCTCCATAGGTCCTCCTCTCTGGTGTTAGGTGTGCCTTAGGCTATGTTCACACAGCTTATTTTGGGGAACGGCATTTTCGCCACCAATTGAGAGTGTACTCTGCGCTCTAATACGAGCAAAATGCGCCCCAATCATTACGGTAAATCCAGTTCACATATAGAACTATGGATTACGCCTCCTCTCCCTGGTATACAATATGATCGTATTGTAGGCACGGGGAGATAATTGACATGCCATTTATTCACGGCACTTACGTGCTGCGAGTAATGACAATCTATGGGGTCACGGGAGTACGCGCTGATCAGCGGGAGCTCCCCAACACCCGCCGTAATTGCGGGGTGTACTGTACGCCCTGCAATTAGCCGTGTGAACATAGACTAAAACTGCGGCCATGGCACTGACCCCGCCGATCTGCCACCCAGCTCTACAGCTGTCCTCCTGTTCTATCTTCTGCTCTGAACAAGACATGACTTTGAGGGGTGGATCCAGCCGCTCAGCTTACACCAGATGTCACTTGTATATTGTAAGAGCAAAGGAGACCGGTGACATTTCCTCCTATGTCTGCTTTAGCGAATACTTGTGTTCCCTGTAACATAACAATCCTGGAGCATCTTCTGTGTTGTGCAGTTGTTATCCCTTCTAGAAATGTATTACTGGGTCAGATGGGTGTTAGCATTCCAATTTATATGGGGTGTGTCAGTGCACACAACAGTCAGCACTGATTGGACAATGTCAGGCTGTGCAGGACACCCCCCCCCCCCTCCCCAATACACAAGACCCATCATACACATTCACCGGGAACAACAGTTTTTAAAAGGAATAATGGACGAACGGGACAACACAGATTCATAAGAGAAGATGCTCCAGAAATTGTTATATCACAGGGACACAAGTATCTACTAAACCAGACAAACAGGGCTGCAGAGTCAGTAAGCCAAAGCTCCAACTCCCCAATTTCCCTAACTCCCTCATACACGGCGCATGTTTAAGTGATTACTGAAGTAAAATGATACATCCTGATTTTTACACCTTATTGATACAAAAATCAAGCTATTTAGGAAGAATATAAAATATATTTATTGGATACAACTTTAGAACACAAAAATATGCAAAGCACTCTGTAGTAAGTGGGAAAAACGTCCTAAATAACAGTTTTGGAGTCTGAATTTGTTCTGAGAAATAGTATCACCTCCATCAGATCCTTCATAGATGACCTCACATCTGATCTCATTATATCCAGGCTAGAAAACGGCTTCACTACACCAACTTGGATTGGGGACAAAGCAGTGACCACAGGGGCAACATCTTCAACAATGTTGGGGTATAAAGGAATTGTCTCATTGGCACTGCATCGAACTGGACCAACATATATTTTGGGAGTTGGACTTGGTCCATTTTAGAACAACTCCACCAAAATGGGCACTAAAATCACAGCCCTGTAAGGAGATGTCACAGGAACTCTGTAAAGAGAATCTGTTGCATGGTTTATGCCACTCTGAGAACGGGCTGTGATAGAGGGAGAGAGGTTGAACTTTGTGAAATACAGGGTTATATGATAGAGGAGAGAGCTGAGCTCTGTGATATATAGTGATATATGATAGAGGGAGAGAATCTGAGCTTTCTGTGATATATAGGGTTATATGATAGAAGGAGAGAAGCTGAACTCTGTAATATATAGGATATACTGATAGAGAGAGAGAAGCTGAGCTCTGTGATAAATAGGGTTATAATGGATAGAGAGAGAGAAGCTGAGCTCTGAGATATATTGGGTTAAATAACCAAAAAAATAAGAGGCAAATGAGCTTGTTCAAAAGACCTCCAAAGAGTTTTTTTTCCCCGCGCTCTTAAATTAGGAGTTGCAAGAGAGTTTCCCATTTGCAAATCTTTTAATATAAAAAACAATACACATACAAAAAAACTTATTCTAAAAAGAATTATGGCCACTCAACGCAGTTTCGAGCGATTCTCTCCGCGCTTGCATCAGGAGTATAAATCATCTAAAAGCAAACCCTTTATATACCATCTATAAACCCCACCCCTTTTTTGCATTTTACGCCTCCCCTTCATTTATAAAATCCTAAGGTCCCTGTCACAAATCACAGCCTTCTTTCTCCTAGATACACTATCTCCACATTTCCTTAATTTTTAAAACAGACATTATTTTCCAACAGTAAACAATATACAGTTAAATATATACATTTAAAACATATACTTCCTCTATTCTATAAGCCGACGTGGCGAACATCCCGTTCACACGACGCAACACAATCTAGTCGGAAGTTCCTCTAACCCCACATCACTTCTCGCCCAAAACACTGAGGCCATAGACCCAAGGTGCACATGCTCACCGCCCATATTGGCGCTCTGTTTAACATTCTACTGGCTATTTCATGCATAAAAACATCCTCGATTTTTAATAAATACTACCTCAAGAAAAACAAAACAAAAAAAAACACTGAATAAAACGTTTCTATTTA
The DNA here is from genome assembly GCA_025379985.1 of Phyllomedusa bahiana. Classification (NCBI taxonomy): domain Eukaryota; kingdom Metazoa; phylum Chordata; class Amphibia; order Anura; family Hylidae; genus Phyllomedusa; species Phyllomedusa bahiana. Next base: position 55,684 of record JAODAL010005022.1, read on the forward strand.
CTTTAAAACTTATTAGAGTTCCTGATTCTTTATATTCCCTTATTTCAAAGGTAGCCCTTAACTTGTAGATCCCACACCTCATTAAGCCCATAGGGGTAAATTGTTTAACTTGAAAAATATCCAGTACGATTCTTGTTGATCAATGACTGCAACTATCCATTTTGCTTTCCCTGATATAAATCATTGGTTGCCCTATTAATGTTATATTCACCCTCTGAGTGTGTCTCATGACAAATGGTCTGGGGGAGACTATACATCTTACTTTCTTTTTATTTGAACCTGTGGTTATTCATGGTTGCGACAATTTTTGTTGGACGTCCTTCCAACATAACTGTTTTTGCCGCAACTGCACGAAATATGTAAACAACATAACTAGATTTACCAGGAAACGATTATGCTTGATTTAAATTTTCTTTAGTAGAAGTGGATGTGAAATCAAACTCCCACTTTTAGCATTTTCGCAGGTCTTACAAGTGGGAAACCTACAGGCAAAGACCCCCATTTTTTCCTTTTCTCTTTATCCTCACTTGGAATCTCCTATATCCTTATTCTGACGTGATGGAGCAATCATATTTTCAAAAGTTTGTGCTCGTCTGTAGACTATTCTTGGTTTTTTTTCTGTAATAAATGGTGTAATATAGGATCCTGATATTTATAAGAATACTCAGATACAATTTTAGAACTTTTAATATAAATACAAGAAAAAGGTAAAATTTCACAAAACCTTCTTCAAACGAGTAGATTCCAACCACAATGTCCACTTCTCAAGCAACCAATATGGGAAGTGGACTTACGAATATACCTTTTTTGGCCATTTCCGGAGGATTCGGAAAACTGTAACCTCACATGAATATTTATAAAGAAACAGTCAAGAATCTGACAGAAGTTTATGGGAAAAAGGGTATCCCAGAACTTTAAAAGACGAGAGCGAAAATAAGGGCTGAAAAAAGACACAAAAAAGGAAAATATCTCAGAAACTATACAAAAAGAAATAAAAGAAGGTTATGGAAATAACTTTATTACGCGTACTCTACTCCCTCCAGCCATAATGACCTGTATAAAATTTTGGAAAAACATTGGAGGAAAAACTTAAAATCAGATCCTAAATTACACCATTTAATACAGAAAAACCCAAGAATAGGTCTACAGACGAGCACAAACATTGAAAAATATGATTGCTCCATCACGTCAGAATAAGGATATAGGAGATTCCAGTAGGATAAAGAGAAAGGAAAAATGGGAGTCTTTGCATGTAGGTTCCACTTGTAAGACCTGCGAAATGCTAAAAGAGGGAGATGATTTCAATCCACTTCTACTAAAAGAAAAATTTAGAAAAATCAAGCATAAACTTTTCCTGTAAATCTAGTTATGTTGGTTACCTTATTACGTCAGTGGCGGCAAACAGTAATGTTATTGGAAAGGACTCCACAAATTGTCGCATACGCATGAATAACCACAGTTCAACATTAAAAAGAAAAGTAAGATGTATAGTTCCCCAGACATTTAGTCCTGAAAGAACACATCAGAGGTGAATATACATTAATAGTGCAACCAATAGATTATATACAGGGAAAGCAAAAGTGGAATAGGCGCAGTCATTGATCAAGCAAGAGAATCGTACTGGATATTTTTCAAGTTAAAACACTCTTAACCCCCTATGGGCTTAATGGGTGCAGGAACTAACAAGTTAAGGGCTCCCCTTGATATAAGGATAAACGAAACAGGATCATAATAGTTTTAAAAGTAAATAGAACGTATTATTCAGTTTTTTTTGTGTTCTTTTTTTTTGTTTTTTTTTGAGGTAGTATTTAATAAAATCGAGATGTTAATAATGCATGAAATATGCCAGTAGAAATACAGAGGCGCAATATGCGGTGAGCATGTGCACTTGGGGTCTATGGCCTCAGAGTTTGGGCGGAAGTGATGTGGGAAAGAGAGCTTCCGCCTAAGTTTGTGTTCCGTCCAGTTGAACGGGATTGTTCGCCACGTCGATTATAGAATAGATAACTTATAAGTTTTAAATGGATATATGACTGTTTATGTTTACTGATGGAAATAATTCTGTTTTTAAATTAAGGAAATGTGGAGATATGTGTATCTAGAGAAAGGAAGGAACCTGTGATTTGTGACAGGACTTAGGATTTGATAAAAATTGAAAGGGGAGCGGTAAAATGCAAAAAAGGGGAGGGTATATAGATGGTATATTAAAAAGGGTTTTGCTTTTAGATGATATATACACCTGATGAAGCGCGAGAGAATCGCGCGAAACGCGTTGAGAGCCATAAATTCCTTTATTAGAAAAAGTTTTTATGTATCGTGTTATTGTTTTTATATAATAAAAAGATTTGCAAATAGGAAAGTTTTTTTTGCCCCCCCCGTTTCCCCCCCCCCTACATCCTTGCAACTCCTAATTTAGAGCGCGAACAAACTCCTTGTGGAGGTCTTTTGAACAAGCTTCCCATTTGCCTCTTATTTTTTGATTTTATTCTCTCACACCCAAAATGGGCTAAAGGTGAGTGTAAAAGGAGGACCGGGGGGCTGCTGACAAGGATTCAAGTAAGTCTTATAACTGCGTTGTGCCATTGAGTACACCGAATCAGGTGAGCAATAGAGAAAACTGATTTTTTAAGAATTTTATTGGAAGTAATACCACTATCTGTGCGCCTTTTTGTCTGATTTTGTCTTCCGGGTGTTCGAGCACAATTTTGGAAATATAAAGGGTTATATGATAGAGGGAGAGAAGCTGAGCTCTGTGATATAATAGGGTTATATAAGAGAGAGAGACCGCAACTCTGTGAATATGTAGGGTTATATGATAGAGGAGAGAAGGCTGTAAGCTCTGTGATATATAGTTATATGATAGAGGAGAAAAAGCTGATCTCGGATATAGGTTATATAATAGAGGAGAGACACGCTGAGCTCTGTGATATGAAGGGGTTATATAAGTAAGGAGAGACGCTGGAGCTCTGTGATATGTAGGGGATTATAGAAGATAGAGAAAGACGCTGAGCTCAGTGATATATAGGGTTATAATATGATAGAGAGAAAAGGGCTGAGCTCTGTGATATATAGGGTATATGAAGAGGGAGAGAAGCTAGCTCTGTGATATAAAGGGTTCTATATAGAGAAGAGAAGCTGAGCTCTGAGATATATAGGGTTATATGATAGAGGAGGAATCTGACTCAGTGAAATATAGGGTATATGATAGAGGGAGAGGAGCAGAGCATCTGTGATATATAGGGTTATATGCGAGAGGGAGAGAAGCTGAGCTCTGTGATATATAAGGTTATATGATAGAGAGGAGCGAAGCTGAGCTCTGTGATATATAAGGTTATATGATAGAGAGGAGCTGAGCTCTGTGATGTATAGGGTTATATGATAGAGGAGAGAAGCTGGACTCTGATATACAGGGTTATAGGATAGAGGAGAGGATCTCTGATATATAGGATTATATGACAGAGGGAGAAGCTGAGCTCTGTGAAATATAGGGTTTATATGAAAGAGGAGAGAAGCATGAGTCTCTGTATATATATTATATGATAGCGGAGAGAAGCTGAGCTCTGTGATATAAAGTTATAATGAATAGAGGAGAGAACTGAGCTCTGTGATATATCGTTATATGATAGAGGAGCTGATCTCTGTGATATATTAGTTATATGATAGAGGAGCATGAGCTCTGTGATATATAGTTATATGATAAGAGTAAGCTGAGTCTGGATATATAGTATATATGATAGAGGAGCAGAGCTCTGTTATATAAAGTTATATGATAGAGGAGCTGAGCTCTGTTGAATATAGTTTATGTTTGAGAGCTGTGCTCTGTGTTATATATTTATATTATAGAGGAGCTGTGCTCTGTGATATATATTTATATGATAGAGGAGCTGAGCTCTGTGATATATAGTTATATGATAGAGGAGCTGAGCTCTGGGTTCTATAGTTATATGATAGAGGAGCTGAGCTCTGTGATCAACCCTTACATAGTTTAATATGAATAGAGGAGCATGAAGCACTGCTGATACATAGTTTATATGATAGAGGAGAGGAGCTGGAGGCATTCTGATGATATATAGTTATATGATAATAGTAAGAGCTTAGCTCTGTAAAATAATATTATATTGATAGAGAGAGAGGAGCTGAGCTCAGTGATATATATTATATGATAGAGGAGAGAAGCTGAGCTCTGTGTATATAGTTATATGATAGAAGGAGAGAAGCTGAGCTCTGTGATATATAGTTATAATGAGAGAGGAGCTGAGCTTCTGTGATATATATTTATATATAGATGAAGCTGATGCTCTGTTTATATATAGTTATATGATAGAGGTACGCTGGCACTGTTGATATAAAGTTATATGATAAAGGAGCTGACTCTGTGAATATAGTTATATGATAGAGGAGCTGAGCTCTGTGATACATAGTTATATGATAGAGGAGAGGAGCTGAGCTCTGTGATATATAGTTATATGATAGAGTAGAGGAGCTGAGCTCTGTAATATATAGTTATATGATAGAGGAGAGGAGCTGAGCTCTGTGATATATAGTTATAATGAAGAGGTAGAAGAAGCTGGAGCTCTGTGATATATAGTTAATATATAGAGGAGAGAAGCTGAGCTCTGTGATATATAGTTATAGATAGAGGGAGCTGATCTCTGTGATATAAAGTTATATTATAAGGAGCTGAGACTCTGTGATATCTAGTATATATGAAATAGGAGCTGATCTCTGTGATATATAGTTAATGATAGAGGAGCTGAAGCATCATGTGATATATAGTTATATGATAGAGGAGCTGAGCTCTGATATATAGGTGATTTATTATCTCAGGATAGCATAAACCACCTGACGGGTCCCTTTTACATGCAGAAGCTATTGAAGAGGCACTCCAGACACAAAGAAAATAGCTAAAAGGGTCAGGTTGTAGTAGCATGTCCTGGGTCCTCCCGTAAACTTCTGGTGTTTCCTGCTGACAGAGTGTGCTTTTCCCTATAGTAAACCGGGAGTGGGTATGTCTGCACAGAAGCGTGCACAGGGGCTCACATGTGATGGGGGCGGCACAAGGTGAGCGCAGGTTGTCTTATTCTCTTAGCCCCAGACCTGCTCTTTTCGGAGAGCATTTTTCATGGCTGGGAACCTGTAACATTCCAGGCAGTGGGGTGAGGCTTCCTTATAAGGAGTTCCTTAGGGAAGCCCTGGGCAGACGACAGCAGGCCGGACTATACAGGTCCCCTGACGTGTGGGGTGGTTCTTCCATTTTATTCCATGGGGTGAGGACTCTTTGTTGTGTGACTTCTAACATAAAAGCAATTATTAAAGGGGTTGTCTCACTACAGACACTGCTGCCCCATTACTAGGATGTGTCTGATAGGTGCGGGCTCCAGAACTCTCTCCCGACCAGAGAAGTGGTCTGAACTCGTTCATAGACATGAATGGGAGCTGCAAGTTTAAACGAGCAACTATTCTTGGCTGCATTCGGACTCCCATTCATGTCTATGTGAGAGGAGCCGCACCTATCAGACATATCCCTGCCATATGCCATCATTGTCTAAAATGGGGGAATCCCTGTAACGCACATCAGGGACCACCGCTACCCAGTACAGAGGAGAGCGCACCTTTAAGGCCCCAGTCACATCACGTTTGCACCTTCTGCTCATGGTAACCTTTGGGAAAACCGAAAAAATGAATCCCAACAGTCACTATAGTGAGTCTTGTAGAGGACAGTCACACCCTCATTGCACTAGGTCTGCTTTATACTGTGGATGTGTCTGGTTTATGGTGTTTTGAGGACAGGCTGCTGCCCGATCTCCAGCCTGCAGTCTAATCAGCCGATTCCTCGCTATAACTACTGTATGACCAGTAAGTGTATGGATGCGGTAACGCTACGTGTGTACATGCCACTAATAACGCAGCCACAATAAGCCGCGGCCCTCCATTGTGAAGCATGCTGACTCAGCCGCCTGCTCATCCCGCTGTGAGACACTGATATCTACCATTCTGGCTCCTGACAGCCTCTCCCGTACTGCGCTCCCCGAACACCGCCAGCGGACCCTCCATCTTCAGCCGTGCTCTCACCAACCGGAAAGAAACCCGCTACAACGTGCTCACCAACCGCCGCTCGGCCGCAAAGCAAGCTGGGAAAGAGCTAGCCCCTCCGCTGCCGAGACCCCACCCACTTCATACACCCCCTCACCGCCGAATAGACACAGAGCAACGGCAGAATAGAGACGTGTGAGCTCGGCGGCAGTGAATGGGTTACGAACGTCGTGACGCTGCCGGCATATGGGCGTGGCCTGAGATTGCGGCCGCTGTATAGTATGATGTTCTAAGAGCTGCGTGTGGGTACTGCCGCATGCTCGGGGCTTGCGCTTGGTAGTGTCCGACCCACAGTGAGGGGGAAGGCGGGTGGTCAACGCCTCATCCTCCAGGAGCTGGTGGGGCATGCTGGGAGTTGTAGTTTAAGAACAGCTGAAGAGACAAGGGTTGCAGAGCTTTCATAGGAACTTGTCATATCGAACAAGCAGCCTCATCTGCCGGCGTCACGTTATATCATAGTTGCCAACTTTCGAAAATAAAAAAGCAGGAGTATTTCAGTGGTGCAACGCGCGTAGCGCCCGCGCAAAATTGCATTGACACGCCCATCTTGTCGTAGCCACGCCCCATTCAAAAAACCACACCCACGTCCACCTAACGCATAACGGTTTCTTATGTAAGAGCCGGTAGATGCCCTTATAGCCATGTTAGTAAGCCCCCATAACAGGTCGTGCCCCTTACAGGAGCAAGGAATATCCCCCTTGTAGCCAAGTAGATGCCCCCTCTGTGGCCAGGTAAGCAGAATTTGTAGCCAGGTAGGTGCCCCCCTTTTTTAGCCAGGTAGGTGCCCCCCTTTGTTAGCCAGGTAGGTGCCCCCCTATGTAGCCAGGTAGTTTGCCCCCCAATTTTAGCCAGTAGGTGCCCCCATTGTTTAGCCAGGTAGTGCCCCACATTGTTAGCCAGGTAGTGCCCACCATTGTTTTCCAGGTAGTGCCCCCCATTGTTTAGCCAGAGTAGTTTTCCCCCCCCTTGTTTGCCAGGTAGTGCCCCCCATTGTTTTTAAAGGGAGTGCCCCCCCTTGGTTTCCCGGGGAGATGTCCCCCTTGGGTTTTTTCCCGGTAGATGTCCCATCCCGTTTGCCCGGTAGTCCCCCATCTGTTAGCCAGGTATGCCCCCCCCTGTTAGCCAGGGAGATGTCCCCAAATTTTGCCAGGTAGATGTCCCTCTTTAGCCAGGGGATGTCCCCTCTGTTAGCCAGGTAGTGCCCCATCCCCGTTAGCCAGGTTTTGCCCCCCCCTGTTAGCCCGGGTTTTTGCCCCCCTTTTTTGCCAAAGGGAAAAGGCCCCTTGTTGCCCAGGTAGTCCCCCCTTTTTTCCAGGAGCGCCCCCCCTTTTTGGGCCCCGGTTTTGTGCCCCCCATCTGTTTTCCAGGTAGTGCACCCCTTTTTTGCCCGGGTTTGTGCCCCCTCTGTTGCCAGGGTTTTCCCCTTTGTTTCCGGTAAATGCCCCCCCTGTTGCCAGGTAGTGCCCCCAAAAATTTTGCCAGGTTTGTGCCCCCATCTGTTTGCCAGTTTGGGCCCCCTCTGTTGCCCGGTTTGTGCCCCCCCCCTGTTCCAGGTAGTGCCCCCCTTTTTTGCCGGTAGTTTTCCCCCCTCTGTTTTCCAGGTAGTGGGCCCCCTTTTTTGCCCAGGTAGTGCCCCCCTCTGGGTTTCCAGGTAGTGCCCCCCTGTTGCAAGGGATTTCCCCCTCTGTTGCCAGGTAGTTTGCCCTCCCCTGGGAAAACCAAGGTAGAACCCCCTAAAGGTAAAAAAAAATAAAAATAAAAAGACCCCTTACCTTACCCCGGCTCCTGAAGCGCGGCCCGCTCCTGGCCCGATCCTTCAACGGGCAGGGGGAAATGAGAAGCAGCCCCCGCGTCAAAAACCCCCCGCAGCCGCGCCCTCACTTCCCCTTGCGCAGCGATCTGGATGGCCCCGGCCGGGAAAAGGACGCCGGGGCATACAGGGGGGGGGAAGGGAGGGGGGGAGCGATCCCTCCTTCCCCCCCCAAAAAGTGAGACCCCCGGGCGGGTGAGCGGCCGTTGGGGGGGCCCGGGGGAGCGGCCGCTGCGGGCCCCCTTCACCGCCCCGTTTTAGGAAGCCTTTCCCGGCCCGGGGAAAAAGGGAGCCACCCGCGCTAAATCCCTTTCCCCCGCGGTAATTTAAAGGACCCCCGCCGCCCCGCAGGGGCCCGGGGGGGGAAAGCCAATCCCCCCCGGGGGCGGGAGGGGGCCCCAAATAGCTGGCCCCCCCCCGCCAAAAACGGGGGAGTTGGCATTTTTATGGGGTTATATAGGGCCTCAGTTATCTGTACAGTGAGGCTGCCTATATCAACCAGGGGCCAACTTTCATTTCTTTTTAAATACAGAGTGTAGAGATTTTCCCACAGAAGAGGGTTTTATTGTCCACAAATTGGGTCTTTGTATAGGCAAAAGGAAAATTTGTTTTTAGATTTTTTAGGTATATTTTATTAACCCCCCTTCCCCGCTGGGGAGGGTTTTGAATTTGTGGCTCTAAATCTTTTTTCCTCCTCGCCTTTCAGGATCCATAACTTCTTTATTTTATTATTTACATAGACATATAGGGGCTTTTATTTTGTGGGGTAAGATGTACTTTATATTGGTTTCATTCACCTTGCCATTAGTCGCCGGAGTCGATTGCTAAGCTCTTATCAATCGACTTGAGGCCTTAACAACCGGCTTAATGACTATTAGCGACATCACAACACAGGAAATTATATCTACCCCAGTAAGTTATATGTCCACCAGTAGGTGGATATATACTTTATATGTCTCCTAGTAGGTAGGTGTGTAAGTTATATGTCCTGCAGTAGGTATATAGGCAGGTTATAGGTCCCCCATTAGTTATATAGGTAGTTTATAGGTCCCCCAGCAGGTATATAGGCAAGTTATAGGTCCCCCAGTAGGTATATAGGCAGGTTATATATCCCCTGTGGGTATATAGGCAGGTTATATGTCCCCCAGCACATATATGGGTAGCTTATAGGTCCCTCAGCAGGTAAATAGATAGCTTATAGGTCCCCCAGCAGGTAAATAGATAGCTTATAGGCAGGGCTGTGGAGTCGGTAAGCCAAAGCTCCAACTCTGACTCCTCAATTTTCCTGACTCCGACTCCTCAATTTTCCTGACTCCGACTCCCACTCCCTCATACATGGTGCATGTTTAACTGATAACTTTACTGTAGTAAAATGGTAACTTAGGTTGTTTATCACCTTATGATACAATAATCAAGCTATTTAGGTAGAACAGACACTGACAAGCAAAAAGGTAACAATGTTTTAATCTTTTTACTTTCAGGCTCCACATCTCACCATCCACTACAGCTTTGAACATGAGGCTACCATCATTTTATAGACAATCATCTTACCTATCTTATACATACATTATTTAGTATTAGCATCTGCTTAGTTCTGCAGATGCAACTCCATTGTTACTTGTTTTATCCTAAAAAATCAAAATTTTGCTTTCAGCTCTGCCTGATCCTTCTGGGCTCTGGATCAGATTCAAGCAGGTCTTGACCAAAACTGATCCATGACTCTTCTACAGGGAATACAGCTTTGTCTTGGTATCTTCACACGTTTACGATCGTTTTGGGTCGAGCAAGGAGAGGGGCGTAATCCATAGTTCTTATGAGAGCTATGGATTACCGTAATTATGGGGCGCATTTCCCCGGTATTAGGTGCAGTATGCCGCGAAATAGCCCCAAAATGAGCGTGTGACATAGCCTTTAGTGTTGGATTGGGTTGAGGTTGGGGACTGTGGAGGCCGACCCCAGCAAACTCTACCTCATTGTCACTAAACCCTTCCTTCTCCAACCTTGACGTCTGCTCCAGGTGGTTGTCCCTGGAAAACTATGTCGTCCTCTTCATCCCATAGTCTCAACGTATGAAGTAACTCATCTTGTAAAATACTCACATATAGCTCAAGCATTGAGGTCACCATCAAACCTGGTAAGTTCAACATCTTTGGCTTGACCCCTCCCCATATCCTCAGGCTTCTTCCACTGAAACCTGACAGTTCTTCCAGCTTCTCGATCCATTATCCCTCTTTTCCCTTGATTTTTCCCCTTCCCCCACCCAGAGCCGGTCTATTGACTTTCATCTCTCGCTCCAAATCATCGTTTCCAATCTTCCCATTTTATGTACTTTTTGGCAAACTCGAGCCAACGCTTTTATGACGAGATTGAAATTGGGCTTTTCCCCTTTTTTGGCCATCATTCCAGACCTGTGTAAATGCGTGTTGCCCGGTGGGGTATTAGCGAATGTGAGAACAGGTTGTAATTTGTCGACCACCAGGAGCAAAACAGTAAACAATGCAGTTAAATGAGAAGAATCTGCAAAACTAAGTAGATGCTAAATAGTTGCAGGTAAAAGTTATGTATGAGCCGAGATGATTGTCTATAAAATGATGGGAGTCTCATGTACAAAGCTGTAGTGGACGGTGAGAAATGGAGCCTGAAAGTCACAAGTCCAAAGATTTGTTTACCCTTTTGTTTTTTGATGTAAAAAAATTTTTTACCCCGGGTCGACTTTGAAAAACATAAAACTTTAATAATTGTAATATGAAGTGAAAAATTTTGCGAAATCTGGTCACTCTGTTTGCTATTGGAGCGGAATCTTTTCCCCAGGGCAGTGCTTTGCCTGCTCCTTGTCATCAATTACACTCCTCATGTGATGAGGTTAAGATATGGGGAGCAGCAGCACCCGGCCCGGACCCCAAATTTTTCTTGCTCTTTCATCGAACTAAAATGGACCAATTTATTATTATTTTTTTAGGTTGGAGTCGGTCCATTTTTTACCGACTCCTGCAAAATGAGCTCCGACTCCACGACTCCGACTCCACAGCCCTGCTTATAGGTCCCCCAGCAGGTAAATAGATAGCTTATAGGTCCCCCAGCAGGTATATAGATAGCTTATACAGTCATGGCCAAAAGTTTCGAGAATGATACAAATGTTAATTTTTACAAAGTCTACTGCATCCGGTTTTATAATGGCAATTTGCATATACTCCAGAATGTTTATAAAAGTAGCTTAACGCAATTAATTGCAAAAATCTGTTGCCTAGAAAATGAACTTTTTCCCCAAAACACATTTCAACTTCATTGCAGGCCTGCCTTAAAAGGACCAGCTAACATTTTCAGTGATTGCTCCATTAACACAGGTGTGGGTGTTGATGAGGACAGGGCTGGGGATCAATCTGTCATGATTAAATAAGAATCACACCATGGACACTTTAAAAGGAGGCTGGTGCTTGGCATCATTGTTTCTCTTCTGTTAACCATGGTATCTCTAAAGAAACAAGTGTAGTCATCATTGCACTGCACAAAACTGGCCTAACAGGGAAGAGTATCACAGCTAGAAAGATTGCACCTCAGTCAACAATCTATCGTATCATCAAGGAATTCAAGGAGAGAGGTTACATTGTTGCCCAAGAAAGACCAGCAAGTGCCAGGACCGTCTCTTAAAAGTGTTTCAGCTTCGGAATCGGGCTACCAACAGTGCAGAGCTTGCTCAGGAATGGCAGCAGGCAGGTGTGAGTGCATCTGCACGCACAGTGAGGCGGAGACTCATGGAGCAAGGCCTGGTGTCAAGGAGGGCAGCAAAGAAGCCACTTCTCTCCAGAAAAAACATCTGGGACAGACTGATATTCTGCCAAAGGTTACAGGGAGTAGACTGCATGAGGACTGGGGTAAAGTCATTTTCTCAGATGAATCCCTTTCCGAATGTTTGGAACATCTGGAAAACAGCTTGTTCGGAGAAGACAAGGTGAGCGATACCACCAGTCTTGTCTCATGCCAACTGTAAAGCATCCAGAAACCATTCATGTGTGGGGTTGCTTCTCAGCCAAGGGAATCGGCTCTCTACAGTCTTGCCTAAAAACACATCCATGAATAAAGAACGGTACCAGAATGTCCTCAAGAGCAACTTCTCCCAACCGTCCAAGAGCAGTTTGGTGATCAACAATGCCTTTTCCAGCATGATGGAGCACCTTGCATAAAGCAAAGGTGATAACTAAATGGCTCAGGGAACAAAAACATAGAGATTTTGGGTCCATGGCCTGGAAACTCCCCAGATCTTAATCCTATTGAGAACTTGTGGTCAATCATCAAGAGACGGTGTGGCAAACAAAACCAACAAATTGTGACAAAATGCAAGCATTGATTGTGCAAGAATGGACTGCTATCAGTCAGGATTTGGTCCAGAAGTTGATCTGAGAGCATGACAGGGAGAATTGCAGAGGTCTGAGAAGAAGGGTCAACACTGCAATATTGACTTGCTGATTAACTCATTCTAATGTTTAATAAAAATTTTGTTAATTATAATTGATTGCCTTGTTTTTGTATGTGATAAAAAATTGAAAAAACCAAATAAAAACCGAGGGAACAGATCATGTGAAAAAATATAATATTTGTGTCATTTCAAAAATTTTTTGGCATGTGAGGCCCGCACAGAAAGTATATAGGTGTTATGGCCCTGACATGTATAATTGATTTAGCCCCCCCTGCACTTTTATAAATTGATTATAGTCCCCCTTGACTCTTAGGTAGATTATGCCCAGCAAGGTAAATGAATGTACCCGGGTTTTGAAATATCCAATAAAGTACCTTTATTTTCGACCTTTAAAAAGAAGGGAACCCCCCACAGCATAGCAAATTCACCCCAGGAAAGCCGACGGTTCCAGGTGGCAAATCCACCCTTAATTGGTAAATAAACAAGGATGGTGCGCTTAATGTATATCACTAGGAGTGAAAAATCCGCTCATGTCCGGGCGCCTCGACCCTTCATCGTGGTTCCCCGGACTTCCGGGACGCCGAGTGTTTTTTCCAAGTTTTTTATACAGGTTTAAGTACGCTTTTTAAAAAAAAGGCCCAAAAATCAATCAGGATACAACGCTTTTTTTTAAAAATAGGAATCATTATGATCAAATTAAATATAAAATAAAAGAATAAAAAAGGTTAAGAAATGCGGACATTGGGGGCAGTTTTCTAATATTATTTAAAGATTAAATACTTACAATCTTACTTAGAGTTTATAAAATCATGTCCTTTTGCTTCAACAGAAGGTATGGCGAGAACGGGAACTTAGGGACCTTTACCAATGTTTAGCGTCCTCAACAATGGGAACAAGGCCTTAAACACCCTAAGCCCTCCCGGTTTTTTAAATCTTGAAACAAAAAAAATGGCAGACACAACTAGTTGTGTACTTGAATAAAAGTTCTTTTGTATTCCTATCTGTATCATGGGGGCCCGTTTGGACTAAGATAAAAAATAAGAATCGCTCCCGGGAAAAGATATGCAGCCCTAGATTTTAAATTTAAAACTCTGTAGGCTTGAGAGCTAAACAGAGATTGCAAAGCTGTGTGATTTTAAATTGGGATACAACACTGGAAAAAAAATATAAGTTTTTTATACAAGAAAAAGGGAAAATTTTGACTTTAAATTTGTCAAATTTTTATGGCCTACCGAGAAAACGCGGATGCGCGCCCCCCGATGCCCCCAACTTTCCCCGGAGCGCGGTAACCAGGACAATCCGGCGTATACACGCACAGCAGAGATGGAACAGGGGACCCTCCCGGGTCAGAAAATCCAAGACGTGACAGGTAGCCTAGAGACCAAAGCGTACCATGTCATACTGTGCTGAGCATAGGGAAACATCCTGGGAAATGTAATTATATAAAGCTCAAGAGCATGCATAGACGAGGACAGGTGAGGATAAGCACTGCTGCAAACTTGTCAAAAAGCACACCTAAATAAATCCATTAATGTATGATGAATATAAAAACATTGCAACAAAAAAGAAAGAAGTAAAATATACTCAATTGTTTAGAGACACGTGTAAGGAAGAAAAAAAAATGAGATAAGGAAAAGGAAGGCCACCCAATACCTGATATTAATAAATGAACCTCAATAATGAAACATCCTTTTCCCTTTTGATTCAACCCGTTTGGGGCCGCAGTTTTTCCCCAAAAGATCCAGAATGCCCCTGTCATGTAAGAGTGATTTATGTCTCCAATGAGCAGGTCTTGTCATCTTCTATTCCAATTCTTGATAGAGCAAATTAAAAGTAAAACACAGCACTCACCTTACCCACTCCCTGACGCCGTCGCTCCTTGGCGTCGCTGACGGCATGTTCCTGTGCCCCTTATCCCGGGGGGCATCCGCCGCGGGCCCCCCGGTATTGGCGCAGAGAGCTATCGCTTCTGCTCCCCGAAGCTGTTAAATGTATGTGCGTCCTAAGCCGATAGTGTCCTAAGCCGATACCAGCGTAAATAATGTCGGCGTCGGATGGCGGGGGCAGGAGAAACTGCATAAATAATATTTGGGAAATGGTGGGTTCTCTCTATTCCACAGGTTGATCGATTCCGAATCCCCGATTGAGGGGTTTTTTTTTTTTTTGTTTTTGTACCAAAAAACTAATTCAAACTATCCTGTTTTTCAAGTTTGTGCTGCAGCAAATAAAAAATTTTCGGACTTCCGGTTCCAGCGCTGACGGAATGTGAGCGACGGTGAGGAGCTCCCGACACCCGCGCTCAAATACCCGACATAAACTACCGGGCGACGGCAAGCAGTAAAGAGGAAAGGGGAGAAAAGAAGGGGAATTAAAGGGGGCACCCGGCGAGAGGAGGAGGCGAAAAAGGGGAGAGAATGGGGGGAGGGGCCACGGGGGGAAAGGCAACAGCAGCCATTGGAGTGCTGACCCGACGGAAGGGAGGGCAGGAGTTGGGGCGCCGGGGGCATTGGCACATAGGTCGAGGGGGCAGGAGAAACAAGGCAGGACCGAAGATAAGGGTTTGGGAGCACGGGGGGAGGCTGAAGGCAAGGAGACAAAGCAGGCAGCCCAGAGCATGCGGGCGGGCGGGGAATTTTTTCGCGCCAGCAAAAGGGGGGCCCGCCCGGGCCCTTTTTAAAGGGGTATCGGGGAATCTCCTACCGCAGACAGTATAAGTTCCCGGCTCACTGGGGCATTCCAGGGGGGGCAAATAAAGAACGGGCTTGCACAAAGGGACCCCCCTTTAAAAAAGCATTGGGGTGTTTAAAAATGTGTGAGGGTTTTACTTTATTTAACCCTTTCCCAATTTTAATAACAGTCCCGTTTTAAAGGGAAAACAGGGAACCCCCAGAGACCCCTTTTAATGCATATTGGGGGGGGCGCAAACATTTATAAGAGAAAGGGGAAAGGAACTGGGATTGTAGTGGGGAAAAACTTATTGGAAACCTTTGGGCTTTTCCTATACACGCTGCTGTACTATTCTTTAGTAAAAAGCCCCAAATTTCTTTTGGGATGTTAGGGAAAATTTTGAAAAACTTTTAGAGGGGAAAAGGGTATAATTGGTTTGGGTTTGGGGTAAAGTACAATACGGTCAATATCAGGGATACAAAATACATTACGCCCCCCCAGCTACAGAGGTTTTTCGGGGCCCCAGGAAAAAAACTTCCCGGGGATCGGGGGGGAAAACCCAACAAAATTTTAAAAGAAAAAGAGGGGCAAAGGGAAAAAGTTGGGGAGATCTAAACAAGGGGCATCGCTCTAAACCTCCCCCCCCGGGGGAATAAACCCCATGCCCAAGCCCCTTTCCCCCCCTCTCAAGATTTACACTTACCGGGTTTTGGGGTTTAAAAACGGGAGGGATTTAATTGATTATAAGAAAATTGGGGGTGGAGGTGGGCAGATGATAACCCCCGATATTCAGCTCACATTTGGGCCCGTACGTTTTCTTTTTAAAGGGGCCCCCCACTTTACTAGCCCAATTACAAAAAGATCTAAAAAAACAGGAGCAGAAAGTGGGAAAGGTAGAAAGAGGGGGGTTTTTTGTTTTGGAACAAACCCCGGAAAAACGGAAAAGAGCTTCATTTCTTTTAAAAATTTTAAAACCCTTTATACATGAAAATAAACTTTTGTGGGTTTAAGGGGGGAAGATCTGGAGAACGATCCCCAGGAACAAACTCTGGGATTGTGGATACCCGAAAAAAAATTTCCCCAAAAAAAATGCTCTCCTTTTGCGAAAAGAATCCCTCAGGTTCCCCAAATCCATCACCTTTTGTAAAAGGGGGGGAAAAGGGGACACCGCATTGGCCCAAAACCGGGAGTACCGGGGGAAAAATGGGGTTCAGTCAAACGGCACTGGAAAGGAAAGGCCTGGCCCGAGGTGATAGCAAAAATTTCCTAAGGGCTTCACTGACAAGTCGCCATAAACGAGCCCTTCAAAAAAAAATTTACTCCCAGTGATTTTCGAGGAGCCAAATTCCTGATTTTTGGGCTACTCGGGGGAAGGGGGTCTGTTAAAGAAAGGGTTTTTTTTTAATATTTGTACAGAACTCTACCCAAAAAGGGAAAATGAGTTTTTTTTTGGGTTTTCCCAGCCAAATTTTAAAATCCTCTCGCAATTGGGGGAAAACCCTTTTAAATTCCACTTCCAAGGAAGCTGTAATTTTTCCGGGGGCAAAAAGAGGTTACGGGGACATTTCAAAAAAGGAAGTCAATCAAGAGGGAATTTCCCGGTTTTTCTTGGCTCCGCCAAAGATTTGTCTGCAAAAGGGCCAGGATCCCCAAAAAGGGGAAAACTAAACCCAAGGTCCCCCCCTAGGGATTTTTGCCCGGGCCTCCCCAAAAAAAAGTGTACTCCTTTTACCTTTAAGCTTGGGGGATACAGGGGGACTAGTTGGGGTCTTAAAAAAAATTTTCCAAAAAATTTTTATCTTTTTTGATAAATTTAAAGAGGGGGGGCGGGGTTTGGGGTTTTCAAAAAAATTTATTTATTTTCCCCCGGGAAAAAGGGAAAATGGGGTGGTCCCGATTTAAAAGTTAAAATTTTTAGGGTTTAAATTTTCGATCTTTTTTTGGGGGGAAAAGGGGAAATGGGGGGCCCGTTGTTTTTACAAAGTTTATTTGCCATTCCCAAAATGTGGGTTTTTTGGGGGTTTTTCTTGGTCTTTTGGGAAAAAGGAAAATCAGTGACAGGAAGGGGGGGGGGACCCTTTTGGCCCAAACAGTTTTTCATTTAAATTCAACAAAAACATAAAATTTGGGGGGGGAAAAAATAATATCATGGAATGTTAAGGGTCTTAAACCCCAAAAATAAAAGGAGATTGGGCCTAAGATACTTTTCAAAAAAACTTAAAAACGATTTTGGTTTTTTCAAAAGGAGACGCACTTAAGGGCAGAGGAAAAGTTCAGGGAAAGGGAAAAAAAAGTGGGTTTGGGGGGATGGTTTGGAAACAACCCGGGTCCGGAAAAAAAGGCGGGGTTTTTGATTTCCCAAGAGGAGGTCACGTTTTAAACCCTTGGGACCGGAATTTCAACTAGAAAAGGGAAAAATTTTCAAGGCCCTTAGGGCCTCCCTCCGGGGAGGAAATAAGCTTTTAAAATTTTTTTAAGCCCCTAAAAAGGGGGAGGGAATTCTTTCAGTTTGGAATTGGCCAAAACTTCAGGGTGGAGATCCCAGGGGGATAGTTTGGGGGGGATTTTTTTGGATAATGAACCCCTGTTTTAGGATTAAGGGGGAGGGCCCCTAAAGGGGGGCAAGATAAATCTTTCAAAAGGGGCCCGCACTACAAAGGTGGGTTTCAGCTGGGGTTGCAGACATTTGGAGATATGACAACCCGGGAAAGGAAAAAAGTTCAAAATTCTATTCGAAACCCAGAACGGGTGGTCAAGGGTTATTTTTTATAAACGATAGGCAGGGGGGCAAAAAAAGGGAAAAGGAAAAAAAATCTTAGATATTGTGTATCAGATTTATGCCCCTATCACTTTTTTTGATTCTGGAGTTTACCCCAAAGGAACCGAATAATTTGGAGGATGCCCAAAAGGGTTTTTTTCCCCCAGGAAGAAGGAACCCTGAGCTATGAAGGGTTGGTGGAAAGAGTTTAGGGGACTTGAAAAAGAACCATAGAGATAATCCCTTCTTGTTTGGGAAGCAGCCCAAAGCCCCACTTGAGGGGGAAAGATAATTTTTCATATATGGCTAGGGCAAAAAAAAGGCCAGGGGATGGGTTTAGGGGGTCCAGCGCCTACTAGGGGAAAAAAAAAACAAAAATTTGGGGCAAAAAAATTTGGGGGATAAGACAAGGGGAAAATTGGGATTTAAAACAAAGCAGAATTCGAGGTGTTGGGGAGAGTAAAAAAGAAATATTAAAGTGATTTAGCAAATGGTCTCTTTTTTAAGTTCCCGGGAACCAAATCAGGAAGTTGTTAGCCAAAATGGCCAAAGGGGAAAAAGGAAGGGACCATCATTTAATTAAGGGTGCCCCAAAGGGAAACCCAAAACCCTATGAACCGAAAAAGGATAAACAAAAAACTTTAAAGATTACTAAAGGAAAACATTGTATTGGGGGATCAGGTTTTGGGAGTAATCAAATTTTAAAATTTCCCGGAAGGGATAAAATTTTCCCCCGGGACTTTCGGGGGGGGGACTTTGGTTTAACCCAAAAGGCCCCCAAATCAATGAGGGGTTTCTGGGTACAAAACAAAGGGATTCCCCAAATAACAAAGACCAGGGCCCGGGTGGGGATTAAAAGGGGGTTTTTTTAAAAAACTGTAGGACAAAAGAATTGGGGGGGGGTATAAAACGGAGTTTTTTAAAAGATCATAGAAACAAAAAACAAAATAATGCCATCGTCCAAACAGCATTTTAAACAAGGTTTTACATAAGGAAAAGGGGGGGGATCCGGAATGTCCAAAGGGTTCCCTACGCCCGATATCATTACTGAATGTAGACATTTAAAAACTTGGCTAAATTTGGCTTTAAAAAGGGGTGGGAAATTTTCCCGCCTAAACTTATAAGGGCTAACCCGAAAGGCTTCGTCAAGGGGACGGTCGGGGGGCATAAATCCCACGGGAAAGTATTAGCGATACAAAATAAAATCTTGAGGGCCCCGGGGGGTGGAAATGGGAGGCCCGGAAATTTGGGTTTGGGGATTTATCCCCAGAAAAAGGGTTTTATAATGTGGAAAATGGGGCATTTGGGTATACCATAAATTTTCTTAAAAAGAAAAAACAAGGTAATTCAGAATTTCGTGGGGAAACCTTTTTAAAAAAATTCCCCAGGGAAAAGGGGGAAATACCCCCCCGGTTTCCTTTTAGTCCTTTAAACTCCCGAAGGGGGCAAGGCTGGGGTGTCCCAAACCCCACTTTCTTTTTTTAAAATTTGCCCTAGAACCCTTTTAAACAGAACTTTTGTCTGGGCCTTTCCTTATTTGAAGGGGTACAGTGGACAGAAGAGGTTTTTTTGTTGGGTTTTTTTGTGGTGAAAATGTTGCTTTTTATGAAGTACTACAAGATCAGTGGGGGGGTGTGGCCTTCCCTGGAGGTAGGGGGGATTTAAGGGTTACAAAATTAATCAGCTAGACCCCAAATTGCTTTTTTAGGTCAGGGGGGGGGGTGGGGGGTGAGAGGTCTTGGGGAAAAAGTTGCGGGTGTAAAATCACATCTGACTTATCTGGGGATTAAGTAGGAGGGAGCATCTTCACTAATCATTTAAATTTTACACCACTGTAGAAAAAATTATGGAGAATTAAAAAGTGGGGGCACTCCCATTATCATTTCAGGGGGGCCATTATGAAGATGATTTGTTTGCCTGATTTGTACCCTATAAGAAAAACCCCCCCCCCCATGCTACTCAAGCATAAACGATGTTAACAGATTGCGATCACGTTTTCAGGGTTTCTGTGGAGCTCAAAAAAAGCCAGGGAAACCATAAGAAGGGTCTGAGCAAGCGGGGGGGGCCCCTTTGTCTTCCCGACATTAATTGTTTCAATTTGCGCGCTTTCCGCTGTACGGACTGGATTCAAAGGTACAGGATTTCCCAATCTGAAATTGGAGTGGCAATTGGCGAATCCAGAAAATGTAGCCGCCTTATTGCATATGGCAACTAGGGATCATGTCAAAGCATGATCCTAAGAGACACCATAGCTACCTGGAAACATGTGAGGAAGCTGTTTACTTTGCCTATTTATCTGTCCAAGTACGCACCTTTATGGGAGATGCGGGGGTTTCCAGCAGGGAAGGAAAATAGATTTTTTAAGGAGTGGAAGGATAAAAACATTCGGACGATGGGAGATCTAATACATGATACAGACAACAGATTCATGACGTGACAGGAACTTAAGGGAAAATATGGGTTAGGAGACAAGCAGGTTTTTCAATATTGGCAGGTCATGACCTTTTGTAAAAAACTGGTTAAAAATCCGGTGGCGGCAGAAACGCCGGGACAGTTTGATACCCTCATAGGACAGCCAGATCAATTGGTTTCTTTGTCAGGTATTTACAAAAAGTTATGTGAAAAAAGATCTTTGCTCAATTAAGGAGCAATGTTTTAGTTAAAAAAGCCATAGTAAATGAAAACTGGAGGGAGATGGTTTTTTGTCTGGCCCACAAGGCAACTTACGCTTTTGACCTTCCCTACAGGAATGCCCCCGCTGGTTTTTTGATGGAATGCCCAAAATGCAAGCTGCCAAAAGCGGATTTGCTACATGGGATATGGAATTGTCCAAAACTGAAGAAGTATTGGGAGGACACTCTACAATATATTAAGGAGATATAGGGGGTGAAGGTGCCAAATGGTCCGATTAGCACTATCTTCCATTATATCCCTGCAGAGGATGCTAGGAGGGGAGAAGAACAGGCTTTGGTAGGCCACAAAGGAGTTCACACAATGCTCTTAGTAGCAAAGAAATGTATCCTACGGCACTGGTTACAGGAAAATGTCCCAACTAAGGAGGAAATAGTGGTTACAACTAGACATTTGATGACAGTGGATAGGATAGAGGTGGAAACAAATAAAGCTACGCTAACGAAGGGATTTTTCCAGAAATGGAAGAGCTTTATTGTTAAGTCTATAGCGGATGAGGACATCAAGGAGTTGATGGCCCATGTCCGTACGTCCGGCTACTATCTCCGGGAAAAAATGGCAGGGTCATTAGGGAGATTAGAAATTGGGGATGACTATTAAAATAGGGCCCAGGGAGGTAACCTTCAAGTGGCGGTGGCAATTTTACATTGATTGTTTGGGTTAATTTAGGTTACTTTGATAAGTTGATATATTTGAAAAATTGGAGAAGATGAAAGTACATGGATTGTATCTTGCCGAGTGTACTCAAGTCTCTTTACACCTATTTGAATGTATCTTTGATTTATTGTAACGTGGTGAATTTCTTCTCAATAAAAATAATTATTAAAAAAAAAGAAAAAAATTTCTACAACAAATAAAATTTTTGCCGGCTTAAGTGTACTTTTTATTGGTACCGTTCTGGGACAGATGCAACTTTTTTTTGATCAAAGTTATTCTAATTTTTAGAAGACGTAAAATGACCAATAAAACGTAATTTTGGCATTTAGATTTTTTTCTTCTATTGTGTTCAGCGTACGGGATAAATTATGTTATATTTTTATAGGTTGGACTTTTACGGACGCGTCGATACCAAATATGTATAACTTTATATATTTTGTTTATTTGTAAAATGGCAAAAGGACGGTGATTTGAACTTTTAATACATTTTATTTATCTTTATGGAGTGGGCAGAGGGAGTGAAACTGAGTTTTAGACCTAAACAGTTTTCATACACGTGGCCCTAAGTGTAGTGAAAACTGAATTTCATCATCTTTGCACCGTCTTACTCTATCCTCCACCTGATCTCTCTATCACTGTTATCGGCTCCACACTTTCACTGGCTCCACAACTCTGCTGCCTTGGGATAACCTTTGACTCCTCTCTGTCAAACCACATGTCCAAGCACTTAGGCTGTGTTCACACGGCTTATTTTGGGACGGATTTCAGCCCATAATTTGTGACGTACTGCGCGAATTAGGGGTGAGATCCGTCCCAGGCATTACGGTAATCCACAGTTCTCATAGAGAACTATGGATTACGTCTCCCCTCCCTGCTCGGCGAATACGCCAAGCAGGGAGAAAGTGACATGCACATTATCCCGGCGGGATATGTGCCGTGGATAATGCAGTTCTATGGGGCCGGCGTGCTGCCGGCCCCCACGCCACCGCCCCGCCCCCGTCCACACGGCGTAATTGCGGGGCGAAATCCGTCCCGCAATTACGCCGCCAATAAGCCGTGTGAACCGACCCTTACCTCTACATACCGCCTCCACCACCACCCAACAAATTTGCAAGATTGGCGGATGAGGGGGATGTCGGCTCAGAAACAGCACTGCTGCAGCAAGACACTACCCCTGTCTGCTCCAGTAAGATGGGGAATAGGAGCGCAGGTCAGGCTAGACAGGTGTTCGTAGTTGGGGGACTCGATTATTAGGGGCACAGTCAGGGCAATCTGTCACAAAGACCGGGATCGTCGAACAGTATGTTGTTTACCTGGGGCCCGAGTTCGACATATCACGGATCGGGTTGACAGATTGCTGGGTGGGGCTGGTGAGAATCCAGCTGTCATGGTCCACATTGGCACCAATGACAAAGTTAGAGGTAGGTGGAGTGTCCTTAAAAATGATTTCAGGGAATTAGGTCAAAAGCTCAAGGCAAGGATCTACAAGGTAATATTTTCAGGAATACTACTTGTACCACAGGCCACACTAGAGAGGCAGCGGGTGATTAGAGAGATGATAAGTGGCTCAAAAATTGGTGTAGGAAAGAGGGATTTGGGTTTTTGGAGAACTGGGCTGACTTCTGTCTTGGCTACAGACTCTATGCTAGGGATGGGCTGCACCTAAATGGGGAGGGTGCAGCTGTATTAGGGAACAAAATGACAAGGAAGTTGGAGAAATATTTAAACTAGGAACTGGATGGAGAACAACTACAAAGATAGTGTGCAAGATAGTGAAAATAGAGATCTGGGAATTAGGAATAAAACAGGGGGTGGAGTGGAGGGAGGGGGTGTAGCAATAGTTAAAAAGAACAGGAAGAAATAAATAAAAACTGAATAATCTCTAAATTTCATGCTGACCAATGCCAGGAGTCTGACCAACAAAATAAATGAACTAGAATTATTAATTGCTGAAGAAAAATATGACATAGTGGGGATAACTGAGACATGGCTGGACGAGAGCTATGACTGGGCGGTTAACTTACAGGGTTACAGTCTATTTAGAAGAGATCGTAAAGACAGGAAGGGGGAGGTGTCTGTCTCTATGTAAAATCCTGTCTGAAGCCAACACTGCAGGAAGATAAAGATACAGAAAATGAACATGTGGAATCATTATGGGTAGATATACATGGTGGTAATAACAGTAATATAATACTAATAGGGGTCTGCTATAGGCCCCCAAATATAACAGAACTCAAAGAAGATGTACTCCTCAGGCAAATAGATGAGGCAGCTAATCAGAATGAGGTTGTTATTATGGGCGACTTTAACTACCCAGACAAATTGGGAATCTGAAACCTGTAGCTCTCATAAAGGAAACAGGTTTTTGTCAATAACCAAAGATAATTACCTTTCCCAAGTGGTACAGGCCCTTCTAGACTTAATATTGACTAATAGACCTGACAGAGTAACAAAGGTTCAAGTTGAGGGGCACCTAGGAAATAGTGACCATAATATAATACATTTCCATTTATCCTTCAATAGAGTTGTTTGTCGAGGAGCCACAAAAACACTGAATATTTTACGAAAGCTAATTTTATTCTGCTTAGGGAGGCCCTAAACCGTATTGACTGGGACAAGGTGTTTAGAAATAGCAGAACAAATAATAAATGGGAGATCTTTAAAAATATGTTAAGCACGTACTTTGAGAGGTACATACCTTATGGTAATAAAATAATTAGAAACAGGAAAAACCCAATGTGGATCAACAGAGATGTAAAGGAGGCAATAAATAACAAAAAGAAAGCGTTTCAGCTACTAAAACAGGAGGGCAGTGAAGAGGCACTAAAAAGCTATAAGGAAAAAATAAAATATGTAAAATAATGATAAAGGCAGCAAAGCTGGAGACAGAAAGACATATTGCCATAGAAAGTAAAACTAACCCCAAAATATTTTTTAACTATATAAACATATAAAAGATTAAAAAAGAAAATGTTGGCACGTTGAAAAGTACTGAGGGAGATATTGTGGAGGGCGATGAGAAGAAAGCAAACCTATTAAACAATTTTTTTCTCCACTGTATTTACCGAGGAGGATGACCTTCCTGTTGATGGGCAGAGGGATGATGTAAACTCCAACTTAAATCTTTGTTGTCTAACCCAGGAAGAAGTGCAGCTCTGTCTTAAGAAGATCCAAATAGACAAATCACCAGGCCCTGATGGTATACACCCCAGTGTCCTAAGGAAGTTAAGATATGTCATAGATAGGCCCCTATTCTTAATATTTATGGACTGTATCATAACTGGGTATGTCCCAAAGGATTGGCGCATAGCAAATGTGGTGCCAATATTCAAAAAGTGATCCTGTTAACTATAGGCCGGTAAGTTTAACCTCTGTTGTGGGTAAATGTTTGAAGGTTTTCTAAGAGATGCTATCCTGGAGTATCTCACTGAAAATACATGTATAACGCCGTTCCAGCATGGGTTTATGAAGGATCGGTCCTGTCAGACTAATCTCATAAGCTTCTATGAGGAAGTTAGTTCTAGACTGGATCGGGGTGAGACATTGGATGTCATATATCTAGATTTTTCTAAAGCATTTGATACTGTGCCACAACAGGATGGGTAAGTAAAATAAGAATGCGTGAACTGGGGGAAAATGTGTGCAAGTGGGTAAACAACTGGCTCATAGATAGAACACAAAGGGAGGTAATTAACGGTACATGTTACTAGTGGGGTACTACAGGGTTCAGTATTGGGCCCTATCTTTAATATTTTCATTAATCTTACACATGGATTGCACAGTACAATATCGATCTTTGCTGATGATACTAAGCTCTGTAAAGTAATCAACAATAGAGGATAATGTGTTATTACAAAGGGATCTGGATAAGTTGGAGTCCTGGTCAGAGAAATGGCAGATGAGGTTTAACACAGATAAATGCAAGGTTATGTACATGGGGAGGAAAAATCCATGACATGATGACATGTTAAATGGAAAAATGCTGGGTAAAAGTGACATGGAGTAGGACTTGGGAATCCTGATGGACAGTAAACTTAACTAGTAAGGTTAGGGTTATTTAATTTAGAGAAAAGACGGTTTCGGGGGGACATAATAAATATGTTTAAATACAGTGCCTTGCGAAAGTATTCGGCCCCCTTGAACTTTTCAACCTTTTGCCACATTTCAGGCTTCAAACATAAAGATATAAAAAAAAAATATTTTGTGAAGAATCAACAACAGCAAGTGGGACACAATTGTGAAGTGGAACGAAATTTATTGGATATTTTTAACTTTTGTAAAAAATAAAAAACTGAAAAGTGGGGCGTGCTAAATTATTCGGCCCCCTTAAGTTAATACTTTGTAACGCCACCTTATGCTGCGATTATAGCTGCAAGTCGCTTGGGGTTTGTCTCTATCAGTTTTGCACATCGAGAGACTGAAATTCTTGCCCATTCTTCCTTGGAAAACAGCTCGTGCTCAGTGAAGTTGGATGGAGAGCAGGGCCGGACTGGGACTCAAAAGCAGCCCTGGCACACAGGTCCCACCAGCCCACATAGGCGGGCGGGCAGGCACCAAGGGAGTTATGTAGGTGGGCAGGCACCAAGGGTGGTACGTCGGCGGACAGGCAGGCACCAAGGGAGGTAGGTGGGCGGACAGGCAGGCACCAAGGGAGGTACGTGGGCGGAGGGGCAGGCACCAAGGCAGGTACAAAGGAGGGTGGGCAGGCACCAAGGGAGGTACGTAGGTGGGTGGGCAGGCACCAAGGGAGGTATGTGGGCGGACTGGCAGGCACCAAGGGAGGTACGTGGGCGGCGGGGAGGTAACAAGGGGAGGAAATGGGCGGGGGGGGCGGCGGGCAGGGACCAAGGGAGGTACGTAGGCAGGTGGGCACCAAGGGAAATACATAGGTGTTCGGGCAGGCACCAAGGGAAATACGTAGGCGTTCGGGCAGGCACCAAGGGAAATACGTAGGCGTTCGGGCAGGCACCAAGGGAAATACGTAGGCATTCAGGCAGGCACCAAGGGAGGTATGTAGGCAGGTGGGCACCAAGGGAGGTACGCAGGCATTCGGACAGGCACCAAGGGAGGTACGTAGACGGACAGGCACCAAGGGAGGTATGTAGGAGAACGGGCACAAAGGGAGGTATGTAGGAGAACGGGCACCAAGGGAGGTTGGTAGCTATGTACCTACTTCCCTTGGGCCTTGCCTTCCTACTACCAGGCTGACAAGTGGCAAGGGCCCAAGCAGTGAAGCTACTGTACAAGCTACTTACTATTAGAGGATAACCTACAGCAGCATAGCCGGCTTCCTGGAGAGGCAGAGGCGCGTTCAGCGTGGGTAAGGCTGCAGGACTATTGTTCACTGGGAGCTAGTGGCCTCCACCCCTCCCTGCACCTCCAGCCCCGCCTCCTGACATGTGAGCACATCAGTAACATCACCCTGCCAGCCTGGAGTCCAGGACAGACTAGCTATGGCCGCTGCGGAGCATCCCTGCTCACTGCAGCGGCCCTCAGTTGTGGCGCGGCAGCCTGCGGCCCTCTGTAGTGGCCGCAGGCGCAGCCCGCCTCTATAAGTGACACTGTGGCAGTAGTCAGATTCCCCAAGTGCGGCAGCCTCAGTTGCAGTTGCGGGCCGCTGTAGTGGTCGCAGCCCAAATGCATAAACTATGTGCTGGACCAGGACTGATATTTCTTGCTGCGACTCTTCTGCGACCACATGTCAAAGTGCCGGCCGCGTAGCATTGCCTTAGCGGCACGTGGCGGTGCCGGCGGCTGATTCCCTCCGCAGCAGCGCTGCTCTAAGGTGAGCAGCGCTGCGCAGGCCTAATGAAATAGATACGTTCGGGTGGCCCACATGTGACCCGGGTGCGCAGCCCGCCAGGCAAATGCCCGGTCGGGCAGGTTCTCAGTCCGGGCCTGATGGAGAGTGTTTGTGAACAGCAGTTTTCAGCTCTTTCCACACATTCTCGATTGGATTCAGGTCTGGACTGTGACTTGGCCATTCTAACACCTGGATACGTTTATTTGTGAACCTTCCATTGTAGATTTTGCTTTATATTTGGGATCATTGTCTTGTTGTAACATAAATCTACGTCCCAGTCTCAGGTCTTTTGCAGACTCCAACAGGTTTTCTTCAAGAATGGTCCTGGATTTTGCTCCATCCATCTTCCCTGTCCCTGCTGAAGAAAAGCCCAAACCATGATGCTGCCCCCACCATGTGTGACAGTGGGGATGGTGGGTTCAGGGGGATGAGCTGTGTTGCTTTGATGCCAAACATATCGTTTTGCATTGTGGCCAAAGTTGGATTTTGGTGTCATCTGACCAGAGCCCCTTCTTCCACATGTTTGGTGTCTCCCAGGTGGCTTGTAGCCAACTTTAAACAAGACTTTTTATGGATATCTTTGAGAAATGGCTTTCTGCTTGCCACTCTTCCATAAAGGCCAGATTTGTGCAGTGTACAACTGATTGTTGTCCTATGGACAGACTCTCCCACTACAGCTGTAGATCTCTGCAATTCATCCAGAGTGATTGTGGGCCTCTTGGCTGCATCACTGATCAGTCTTCTCCTTGTTTGAGATGAAAGTTTAGAGGGACGGGCGGGTCTTGGTAGATTTGCAGTGGTCTGATACTCCTTCCATTTCAATATGATCACTTGCACAGTGCTTCTTGGGATGTTTAAAGTTTGGGAAATCTTTTTGTATCCAAATCCAGCTTTAAACTTTTACACAGCAGTATCACGGACCTGTCTGGTGTGTTCCTTGGTCTTCATGATGCTCTCTGCGCTTTAAACAGAACCCTGAGGCTATCACAGAGCAGGTGCATTTATACGGAGACTTGATTACACACAGTTGGATTGTATTTATCATCATCAGTCATTTAGGACAACATTGTATCATTCAGACATCCTCACTGAACTTCTGGAGTGAGTTTGCTGCACTGAAAGTAAAGGGGCCAAATAATTTTGCACGCCCCACTTTTCCGTTTTTTTATTTTTTACAAAAGTTTAAAATATCAAATAAATTTAATTCCACTTCACGATTGTGTCCCACTTGTTGTTGATTCTTCACAAAAAATATTTTTTTTATATCTTTATGTTTGAAGCCTGAAATGTGGCAAAAAGTTGAAAAGTTCAAGGGGGCCGAATACTTTCACAAGGCACTGTACCTTCTGAGACTGTTTGCTATATCTCTTCTATATCCACAGTGCACCACTAGCATGCTGAAAAGTGGCTACATGTATTCAGAACTGTGTCTAGTGCTGCTGTTTGGGCATTGAAGGGTGGTGCCGATTATTTAACTCCTACCTTCCTGATTTGATTGTGCTGGTCTTTTCTTTTGTTCAATCTGAGCACACCTAAACTTGCATGGAGACTGCATCAGCAATGGAAGACAAAGATACCTCTGAAATACAATGTAACTCTAAGGCATTGGGGTTTGGTTGTGAGAACATAGACACATTTTTTTCACAATGTAACATCAGTGATGAGGTGAAAGTATTGAGCACCAGTTTATTGGAAAGCCATGTTTTCACATTGTCCGAGAAAGAAATCAAATTATTCTGGATTAATAATATGCTACAGTCCTATTATGAAGCCGAACGTACAACGCGTGGCTTGAGAGTATTTAAGGAGGTTTCACAGTTCCAAGAGGATAAGGAGTTTGTGGATAAGTGGAAACAGGCTCATATGCAGCACTCGTTGAATTTATTAAAATTGATTCTTGATCGTTTAAAAGTGGAATATGAGTCAATAAGTTGTGAGCTGGAGAGAGCTAAGGAAGAACTAAAAATACGTTTGACGGATGCACAGTGGAGTGCGTTTATTCGTAAGTTGGATAACAAATTGGTGCCTATTCATAATGAAATAAAGGAGAGAAAGAGAGATAAGTTTATCCGTGATAAATTGGATTATGATACAGATCGAGTTTTGTCCTGGAAAGTTCAACAACATTCCAAACGTTTCAATAGGACTGGGAGGAGAAGGATGCAATCTAAACCTCAAGTGGAATATTGGACAATGGACTCTAGTTCTGACTCAAGCACACTGGATGATAATGTTCCTGGTCATGCTATGGGAACTTTGAGTGGAGACATGGGTGGTCATCCATCAAAAAACCACATATTCGGCGGATCCAACGCGGTGATAGAAAGAAGAGAAAATCACCCATTGATTTGGGGAGGTAACAAGAGGAAACAAGTATCTTGGAGAAAGTAGATACATCTTCACCTCTGAATTCCACAAATCAGGTTATTGTTATTGATAATGTGATTAATATTTCTTGTGTTGAATTGGATGAATCTTGTCTGTCGGTTCTATCTAAAGGGTTAAATTTCTGTCTTATGAATACCTTTAATTATACTAGGTTCCAGATTGATTTGAGTAAAGCTTTGAGGAAATTTAATTTAATGAAATTATTTCGACATAAGAATGAGTCAAGGGTAGGACATTTACGGGTAGGAGAAAAACCTTTAAAGGGGATGTATCGCTTCTTTAGTTCTGCTGATTCATACTGCTCTCAGCTTCTCAACCCTAGAAATGCAGGGGCATTTCTTCCCCTCCCAGCTGGGTGACATCATCCCCCCATCACTGTTCATGCTGGCTCCCGAGACTCCCCTCCCTCCCCCATCTCTGAGTCCACATGTCATTGTGTCTCTCCCTATCAGTCTTATTTTGTAAGAGCTGTATACATACCACAGGCTGCATTCAACCTAGACTGAGCACTGATCTCTTCTACTCTCACAGCTGGAGATTTGTTACAGTTGAATCCAGCTTTCTATGAATGGCACAGATCTCCCTTTTATGCAGTAGAGGCAGGGATCGACACACAATTGTGCTGTTTCCTGATTATAGAAGCCCTGCAGTGTTATTCTGTTTCTTCTGGCTGTGCAGAGTGAAAATGTGCCGGTCCCTTACTATGAGTGAAAGGCAGGAATGCAAGCTCCGTGAATACAGCTGACCGGGGTCCTGACAGAATGTAAATGAGCTCTCATCTAGTGAAATGCAAGGAGGAGGGATCCGACCAGCATTGGATATCAGTGTAAACAGAAAAAGATAAGAAAAACTGTGATTACAAGACAGCTTTGCTAAGTTACTTGTTTCACATTATGTATTCTGAAGTCCATTTAATGAAATGATACAACCCCTTTAACTACTGATATTTTTGATTTTACATTGGGTGAACATTTTGTACCAGCTGAGAGACAAAGCCTTATGGAGCTTGTGGATTTATTAAATGAGGATGAAGTAAGAGAGATTGGTGTAACACAGGAGGATAGTTCTTTTTGTGGTGGTGTTCCCTCTACTCCTCCCCCCCCCTCTTGTCACCTGGCTCGTCGTTGTATATTTTCAATCTTGCCGTGTTACGGGATGTTAACTCTCTCACTTGTCCCAATAAGATTTCTAACATCATGGAAGTAGAAAAAAGAGCTTTGAGATGGTTAGAGAACAATAGGTCTATTGTGATTAAGCCAGCTGACAAGGGGGGGAATATGGTGGTTACGGATAGACAATACTATATAGATGAGGTAAAACGTCAGTTGTGTGATGACACTACATATAGGAAGTTAATTGATAATCCAATCCCTTCTTTTCAATCTCAGTTGTCTTTACTGTTGGTGAAGGGTGAGAGGATAGGTTTCCTTACTCCTAGTTTGGTCAATACATTGACTCCAAAATCTCCCTCTAAACCTAATTGGTCCTTTTTGCCAAAAATTCATAAGTCGTTATCCAACCCCCAGGGCGGCCGATCATGGCTGGTAGAGGTTCTGTAACAGAACCTTTGTCGAAATATTTAGATTGGTTTTTACGACCACTTTTGTCATCTGTTCCATCTTTTCTTTTGGATTCAAAAACATTATTGTCTAATTTGGAGGATATGCTGATTTTAACTGAATACAGGCTTGCAACAACTGATGTCGTGAGTCTGTATACCAGGATTCTGCATAATGATGATATCAAAGCTATACGTGTATTTTTGGAGCATAAGGGTGTATCCCCTATACATGTGGATTTTGTATGCGAAGCTTTAGATTTAATTTTGACCCATAATGCCTTTAGTTTTTTGGATGAGTGGTATATTCAGATCTTTGGTACCGCTATGGGTACACCAGTTGCACCCACTTTTGCAAATTTATTTTTGGTGTATTGGGAGGAGGCTTATATTTACAATATAGGGAACTCCTTTTTGAAATATATTGTTAATTGGTCAAGATTTATTGATGACGTGTTGGTGATTTGGTCAGGTACAGAGGAACAATTCACTAATTTTGTGACATATTAATATTAATAATGTTAATATGCGATTTACATCTTGTTTTGGGGTCTTGGAGGTAGACTTTTGGACCTTACTATTAGTATAGAGGGTTGTATGATAAAAACTAAAGGGTTTTGGAAGCCAACCTCTACTAATGCCCTATTACATAATGGTAGTTTTCATCCGGAATATGTTAAAAGGAGTTTACCTTTTGGTCAGTTCCTCAGATTGAGGAGAAATAATAGTAATTATGAGGATTTTATTGAACAATCTTTTGACTTGATGCAGAGATTACGCCATAGAGGATATGAAGAACAAGTGATTTATAATGCTTTTGATAGAGCTGTAAAAAGTGACAGGCAATATATCTTGAGAGGTGGTCATAGGAAGAAGAAAATAGATAGATGTGTTCTATCATTTGAATATAAACCATTGGCTGATCAAATACGTTCAGCTGTAAGACGACATTGGCATCTATTAGAAATGGATGAGGATTTACGTGAAAAAACTAGATATCCTCCCATTATTTCCTTCCGGAGATGCAGAAATCTAAGAGGTGAGATAGTGAAGGGTTGGTTACCTGGAGTTCAGAGTAATTGGTTAAAAACTGTATTACCGAAAGGTAATCATAAATGTGGTACTTGTTCGTTGTGTAAAATTATGAACACCGATTCTGTCCTGAAATTGGGTGAAATTGAGCACACTGTGAAGCAGTTTATCACGTGTTGTTCTAACTTCGTGGTCTATGTGATGTGGTGCCGGTGAGGTTACTTTTATATAGGGAAAGCGATGAGACCTATGTTTAAACGTATATGTGAACATTTTTATTTATTGAGATCAGGAAAGGGAGCTCCTAGGTTTATCCAACATATGTGTGAAATACATGATAATAATGTTAATGTTTTAAAATTTGCAGGATTTTCACCAATTAATGGTTCTGACCATCATGAACGATTATTATGTTGTGAGGTAGAGTGGATACTGCGTACAGGTGCATTGGGCCCTATTGGGCTAAATGATCGTAATGATCTTTCTTCATTTTTATAAATATGTTGTATTTGTAGTAGTATTTTAAATGTATCGTTACTAATTTACGTGTGGGTGTTTTTAAGCACGTTCTTACGTCATTTCCATGTGGGCTCTGACGATGCGTATCTAGACGTGAAACAGCCGTCAGCCTAGCTGTGTCTATGTATGACCTCCCCTGTAAGTGCTGGACTTATTACTTAATAAATACCTGAAGATTTATGGTGAGTGCCATGGATGATACTTCTATCTTCTGAGACTGAGTGGGATGAGATTGCTAATGTGTAGGTGCCCATCTGAACTAAGGTCACTTGGTGTATAGGACCTCACAGTTTTGATCAAAATTGTGCGCCAAGAACCTCAAATTTTCATGCACCCAAAAAGTAACAGAAATGTGTTTTAAAATAGTTCATATATTTATTGTTGGACCATCTCTTGGTGGTTGTAGAGTGCTGCTGATACAGTACTTGTTAGCACTGGAGGTATGCCGTAATTATTTTCTTGAATCCGGTGATAAGTGAGTAAAGGTGTTTTCACATTGTGTGATTTTTCTGTTGCAGTACTGCAGGGAAGTAAGGCTAGGTCTACAAAGCATATGATAAAACACTGTCGGAAATCCGGCATTTTGACAATGGTGGGCCGCGGGGGCCGACGGCCAATCCGAGAAGATTCCGTTTGAATATACAACATGGTGCATATTCTGTCGCATTTGTAATGAGTCGGTAAAAAACCCACGCTGTATAGAATACAGCACGGTTTTTCATTGCTGTTTATGCAGCACATTGTACCGTCAGATTTTCAGCGGTTTCAAAGTACTAAAATCACCGAAAATCCCACCTAAAACCTGTGCTGTGTAGAGCCTAAAACTGCCTCTATTAACTGAAAGCTCCTTTCAGTTTCCTAAATTGTTTGAAAAGGTGTTGAGTTATAAATAGTGTTTAAAGTCTTGCAAACAAACACACAATAATCGATCACTCACTTGCAACAACTTTCCCAACACTTTAGGAAATTGGAGCTTGCGGTTACTAAAGGCAGTTTTATGAAAGTACCCTAATAAATCTTGACATACCATATAGTCTAACATATCTGAAGTAGATATCACCGCTGCAATATGCAGAAGCAGACTGTTAAATGTTTCTTTGCCGAACCAATCTTGCCACATGAGTTTTGCATGTTATGTAGGAAGTACATCATGAAGAAAGCCCCCCTCTTCCTTTTCAGGAGAACATAATAGTAACTTGATCTGGAATTTGATAGCTCGCTGCTTTAATTCTTGCATTTGGAGACACATAACAATTGTAGTCAGTGTATTAATATAGGACTAGTTCTCATTTTCTCTAGCACAATCCATACATAGCACCACTCAGTGCCATTAAATGCCTTCCAGCTATCGAAATAGGAGATAGCTGTATTATATGGGGCTCCCTGGAGGTTAAAGAAGTTGTCCATTCTTTTACAAAGCTACTGCTGGCCGGGGTCGGGATAAAATAGAAAAAAAAAAAAAAGACCTCTGAAACCCATTCTGCTCATCCAATGCTAAAGCTAATCACTGGGCTAAGGTTACATGTGCCGATCATACAAGATGAGCCAGGTGAGGCTGTGACATTGGTAGCAGGGAACACCAGTGGAGTTGAAACAACGCAGATTTCAAAGAAGACTAAAAATTTTTTCTATTTTAGTCCCTTCTAAATCTTTAAGGTAGAGACTGCATCGAATGGTCACTGTAGACTTGAATGACATGGAACCTGACTGATCCGGGTTTATCACAGAAATGATTACCTGAGCCAGGCTGTTTGCAAATATTTTGTCAAGTATCTTTACATCTTCTGTGAGAACCAGGTAATATGAATCCAGCAAAGCAGCGTTTTTGCCTGGTTTCGTCAGAACTACAACTATTACTTTATAAAACAAGGGAACCAAGGATCCTTTAGTAAAAGCATCCTTATATACTTACATAATTTAGGAAGAAGCTCTTATTAGACCTAGTATAGTGCTGTAGCCAGACTAACAGCTTCTAGTTCCCATGCATGAACCGTATACTCCATTGCTACCTAAAGCTTCTCTAAGCTGATAGGTACCTCTAGCTGACCCCTATCCCTAATTGACAGTAGTAAAGGTGCAACCACCTCTTCAAGAGATTACTGTACATGGCAGTCCAAATTATTATGCAAATTTGATTTAAGTGTCGTAAAGATCAAATTTTTTATATTTCAATAAACTCATGGTTGGTATTTTGTCTGAGGGCTCTTTGGGTCACTGAAATTAATCTGAAATACCTGTGATACATAATTTGTACGGTGTGCCCAATTGAGGAAAACCGACATAACCCCTTCCCGACATTGGACGTATGCATACGTCTTGGCGCTCGTACAGGCTTACAGGCGAGCCCCGTACGAACGCGACATGGGACCAGCGGTAAATTACCGCTGGCCTCATGCCTCATCACCCACGGCCAGAGTGAGCTCCGGCCACGGGTGATTAACCCTTCGATGTCGTGACCTATCATGGACGCGACATCGAAGCTGCAGGCAGCAGGAGTGAAAGCATCCGGTAGTCTGGTGACGTCACCATGCCCACAATGCATTGTGGGCATGGTGATCGGTGGTTACCATGGTGACCTGTACACAGCAGCAACGCTGTGTACAGGTCTACCATTGTAACAGCAATCTGATCATTGCTGTTACAAATCCCCACTGGGGAAAAGTGAAAAAATGTGAAAAAGTAAAAAAAAGTATAACACAAAACTAAAATAAAAAACACGTACACCGCCCTTTTCCCCTTTACAAACGGCAATCGCCCCAAAAAAGATACCAAATATAGGTACTTTATTTTTTATCGCCGCGTGCGTAACGACCCACCCTATAAATCTGTCATGTTAATTAACCCGTACAGTGAACACCGTAAAAAACAAAAACAAAAAACAGTCACAGAATTGCGATTTTTGTTCATCCTGCAGCTCATAAAATGGAATAAAAAGCGATCAAAAACACATATAAATGCCAAAGTTGTACCAATTAAAACGTCAGTTCATCCTGCAAAAAAAAACATCCTTACATGTTTCTGTATATGGGAAAATAAAAAAGTTATGGCTTTCAAGAGATAGCGATGCATAAATATCGTTTTACACAATAAAACACTTTAAAAAAAAAAAAAAAACGATATAAATTGGGTATCGCCGTAATCGTATCGACCCAGAGAGTAAAGCTAACTGGTCATGGATACTGCACGGTGAGCGCTGTTGAAAATGATACCAATAAAAACGTCAACTCAACCTGCAAAAAAAAACAAGCACCTACACACTTCCGTACACAGAAAAATAAAAGAGTTATTGCTCTCAGACTATGGCGATGCAAAAACGTGTTTTCCTTTTGAATAAGTGTTTTTGTGTAAAAGCAGTAAAACATTAAAAAATTACAAATTGGGCATCGCTGTAATCATATCTACCTGCTGAGTAATACTAGCATGTCATTTATACCACACGGTGACCGCTGTAAAAAAATACAAATAAAAAACACTACCAGGAATGCTGTATTTTGTTCAAAATGCCTCACAAAAAAGTGATCAAAGCATCATATGCACCTCATGATGGTACAAATAAAAACATCAACTCATCCCGCAAAAAACAAGCCCATAATCAGCTCCGTATACAGAAAACTGAAAAAGTTATGGCTATCAGAATAGGACAACATAAAAACGAAATTTTTTATAGACCTATTTCTATTGTGTATAAGTAATAAAACAAAATATATAAAATTTATATCATTGCAATTGTACCATCCCCCATAGTAAAGTTATCCTGTCATTTACACTGCATGGCGAACGCTGTAAAATTGAAGCCCAAAAAACAATGGCGGAACTGCGTTTTCCCCCTCCCCCCATTTTCATGGCCCAATGCTAAAAAAAAAAAATATGAAACACCTGTGCACCCAAAATGCACAATACACCCCTAAATGTCCCCTGAGGGATGTTGAATCCAAAATGGGGCGACTTTTAGAAGGTTTCACCTGTTCTGGTACTGTGGGGGCTTTGCAAATACGACATGACCCCACCAAAATCTACATTCCAAAAGCCAAATAACACTCACTCTCTTGTACGTCCTGCCATGCGCCCAAACAGCAGTTTACACCCGCATGTAGGGTATTGCCGAACTTGGAAGAAATTGCGTAACAAAATTTTGGGTGCTTTTTTACCAGGATTCCTTGTAAAAATGAAACAATTTTCAGCTAAAATTGCTGATTGTTGGAAAAAAATATGTTTTTTTCATTTTCACTGCCTAATACTAAAAAAATTTGGGAAACACCTGTCGGGTTGATATACTCACTTCACCCCTGGATATATTCCTTAAGGGGTGTAGTTCCCAATATGGGGTCCTTTTAGGGGTGTTTATTAAGTTTTAGCACCTTAGGGTGTCCGCAAACCTGAAATAGCGCCTAAATAAAATCGTAATGAAAATGAGACCCCAGAGTCTGGTAGGTGCACCTCCTATTCTGCGGTTCGGGGTTGAGCCAAATAGCGCACTAGGGCCACATATGGCATATCACTGAAAACGGCAGAATCTGGGGAATCAATATTAAGTTGCGTTTCCCTGATCACATTTACCGTATTCTTGTGAATAATGGATAAAAATTGAAAATCTGCACACAAAAAGTGAAATTTTGAAATTTCACCTCCACTTTGTTTTAATTCCTGTGAAACACCTAATGGGTTAATAAACTTCCTAAATGCTATTTTGAATACTTTTAAGGGGTGTACTTACTTAGATGAAGTCATTTATACAGGCCAATCAAAGTCACATTAGAACTGGACTGGTCCCTAAAAAATGTATGTTGCAAATTTTCTTGAAAATTTGAAAATTACTCCTAAATTTCTAAGCCCCTTAATGTCGTAAATAAAAAAAAATTACATTTAAAAGAAAGTATGCCAACCTACAGTAGACATATGGTAGATGCTAGTTATAAACTATTTTGAGTGGAATAACTATCTGTCTTACATGCAGAAATTTTTGAAGTTTGAATGGTAAATTTTTCATGATACTTTGATATTTTTCACAAACAAGCATTTTTTGGAACAAAATTTCTTACTATCTTAAAGCACATGTCATGAGAAAATCTCTGAATCACATTAAAGTGTCAAAAAGTTATTCTCACAAAGTGACACATGACAGATTTAAAAAATGGGGCTCTGTCAGAGAGGCCAAAACTGGCTCTGGTGGTAAGGGGTTAAGGATGTTCCACATTATTAGGCAGGCCACAGGTTTCTAGCAATACGGGAAAGAAAAAGGCTCTCTTTGCTGTTGAAAAGTGTCAAATAGTGCAATGCCTTGGACAAGGGAGGAAAACATTAGCTATTTTATGAAAACTTTAGTGTGATCATCGTACTATCAAGAGGCTGATTCTGAGCACAGATGAATTTGCAGATAAAGGCATAACGAGGAAGGTTTCAGACAGACAAATTCGTCAAATTATGAGAGCAGCTGCCCAAAAAACGGTTTTCAGCCGGTTCGCGGTTTTTCAGACCGCCTGAAAAACCGGCCGAAAATGAGCACAATTCTATGGAAAACCCATGCAGCAGTCCCCAGTGCACGGGTTTTCCGCCCGGCCGTTTTGCCACCGGCGGCAAAACATTGTAGAAGCACCATCTTCCGTCCGGTTTTCGGGCGGAATCTGTGCTTCTCAATGGGAGGGGGGAGGCGGGAGGGCTCTTCTTCGCTCATCGCGGAGAAAAGCCATCCCCCCCAGTGGCCGTGGGGACGGGCGCAAAACAGGACAAATTATTTGTCCTATGCCATGTGAATGTGCCCTTACAAAGTAGCAAACAGGTGTTTGAAGTTGCTGGTGCCTCTGGAGTCCCGGGAACCTCAAGGTGTAGGATCCTCCAGAGGTTTGCAGTTGTCCATAGACTCACTATTCGGGCACCCTTACCTGTGCACACAAGCAGAAACAGTTGCAGTGGGTCTACACATACATGCATCAGCAAGGAGATAGTGGAGTCACATTTTAGGTTGGAATCATGGGAAGAGAACTGGTATGCCTCTTTAAACTATATAGAGTTTCTGACTGACCACTTTTTTCCATGGTACAAGAAGAAAATGGGATTTTTGTACTTACCGTAAAATCCTTTTCTCGTCCAATTCATTGGGGGACACAGCACCATGGGTATAGGCCTTGCCTTCGGAGACAGACACTAGGAGAATCAAACGTCTTAGACCCGCCCCGATGGCCTATATCCCTCCTTCTGACGCCAGGCTGATCAGTTAGTACAAAAGCCGTGGCCGAGAGATGGAACAAAAGAGAACCTTAATTCCCTGGTGAAAAAATCGAGGGCGGGACCTGTGTCCCCCAATGAATTGGACGAGAAAAGGATTTTGCGGTAAGTACAAAAATCACATTTTCTCGCCAATAATTCATTAGGGGACACAGCACCATGGGATGTCCAAAAGCAGTCCCAGAGGGTGGGCAACTAGAAAACTTCATCAGCAGTGACAAGCATCAGCCCACTGCTACCTGAAGTACCTACGGCCGAGAGCTGCAGCAGCCGAAGCCAAGGCATGAGTTGGGTAGAACCTAGACGAGGTATGGGCCGAAGCCCAGGTGACAGCTTTGCAAATCTGCAAAAGCTGAGGCTTGAAGCCGAACCAGGCGGCCCCAACTGCTCGTGGGGAGCGAGCCGTGACCTGCGTAACTATGGACCAGATCCGGCTGGCAACGGCGGCCAGAGGACGCTAGGCCCCTGCACGGACACTCAGGAATGGGACTGTGTGCACCTTATGGATCCAAGACAGAGAGGTAGAACCGAACGGCCCTGACCATGCCTACCCAACGTAACAATTGTCCTCAAAGATGAGTGGACGAGGGCAAAAAAGAGAGCAGAACTATGTCTTCAACGATATGAAATGATGAAACCATCCTAGGGAGACATAACGGAACAAGACACAGAGTATCCTTGTTCTTCCGCAGACCCCAGAACAGGGGCCGGCAGATAGAGCTGCCCGTCCAGACACTTGGTGGATAGAAGGGATGGTCACCCAGAAGGCTATCTTCCATAAAAGTAAACACAGGGATACTTCCCGTGGAGGCCCGAAAGGTGCAGACTGTCTGATTTTCCAAACAAGTATTGCATCCCACGGTTCGATAGGCCTACGAACCAGAGGGACCAAACGCATGACCCCCTGCAATAGAAACCTTAACCTGTGAGCGGAGGCCAGCTTGCGCTGCACAGACTCGGCGAACCGAACCCTGCCCTTTCAAGTGGGAGAGGGCGAGCCCGAGCTCCCGGCCTGACTGTGGAAAAGACGGCACCCTTGGAGTAGGACATACCAAAGGGTGAAAGTTTCTGGGCAACAGACCCGGGTGATCTAGGGTTTCAGTCGCAACAGCCCTGCTGTGAGACTGCAACTGCGGTACCGTGGGTTGGAGCAGAGGGCCCTGGGACAGGAGCCTGGGCGTAAAGGAAACGGTCAAGAACCATTTGCCAATTGGGCCCGAGTTCCGCGTACCCCGACCTGCGGCCCTAATCCTAAGGTGAAGGGCACAGCTGGTATCCTCTTGGACTCGAGGCAATTGAGCTATCGAGGAAGAAGGGCCCAGGGTTAAAAAAGACAGGACAGACCAACCTGCCCCAAGGCAGGACCAGCAAGTCCACTGCCAGGGGATTCCTGGCCCTGGCCATATAACTCGGGCGCTAGGGATTGAGGCAAGACGTCACTATGTCGACGTCTCGTGTACCTCACATCCGGCAAGGAAGGCGAAGAAACTTCCGAAAGATGATGGCCAAGTTGGTTTTCCCACCCCTGAAAAGGGGATGCGACCAGGCGGTACCCGCTGCTCTGCCAGCGAAGAACCCTTGCAGTTATCTGAGAGAACGCTCGGTCTCTGGAACCACCCTGAAGATTCAGAAAATGCCACAATCGTGTGTGTTGTTGGACCAAACCCCGAACTGGGTGCCCCGGATGAGAGGGGAACCCAATGCGAGAGCGCTTCAGGAAATAGTTTGGGGTTCCAGCACAGTGATCTGACGACTGGCGTCCCCGAGTGACTAGAGACCCCGCATTGTCCGGGAGCGGGGCTTGAGAAAGGAGGACTCCGAAACGTCGTGCGCGCTCTTGCAGTACGCCCGCCTGCTTAAACAGTGTTCTCCTCGTGGAGAAGCCACGCTATGCTTTCAGCAAGTGAAATTTAGGATTTGTGTGCCGCTTTCTATGGACTTGTACCACTGGGAACTGCAAGTATAATTTATTGCTGCATGTAGATACATGTGGTGTGAGAAGTCTTTTAATAAATTTTGATATGTTTGCAACTAACATTACCTGCTACTTAAGGGAGACCTCCTCACCCCTAACATGAAGGGAGTCTCTGACAGCTCTGATAAGGGCTTGGACCGCTGCTGTCATCCTATTTAACCCTGTCTGTCCCAGAGCCAGAGACGGGGGAGCCTCCAACAGAGGCCGAATCCAGGCCCGGAGCTGTCCCGGCTAAGGGCTTGGACTGCTGCTGTGATACCATCAACCCTGTCTGGCCTAAAGCCAGGGACAGGGGGGACTCCAGAAGGCGCCGTATCCAGGCCTGGCGCTATCACACCCTTCCCCAATAGCCCGGCTAAGGGCCTGGACCGCTGCTGCCACATCATTGTCTCTGTCTGGCTCAGAGTCAGAATCAGAGGAGTCCCCACTTGAAGTTGTATCCAGGCATGGAGTTTCTATCTCCGACCACCGTCTGATGGGAGAGAGCTCGGGTGATAACGAAGCAGAGAGAACTCTGACACGCATATGCTAACACTCCGTACGGGCTGCGCCTGGCGCTGGACCCTGGGAGGTGCGAGGCTGGGCAGCGAGCAGCGACGGCATGTGCCCTATGGCCAGAACCGTAACCTGGGGCACCCTGAATGGGACGCCCAGTGCTAGTGAGCGAGATGACATGGCCCATTATGGGGCCACCGACCCCCGACAGGAGGCGCTGGGTCCCGCAGTGGACGGTAACGGAGCAGCGCAAAGGGCATAAAGTGCACCGGGGCTAGCCACCCAGACTATCCTGTAGCAATGGGTGCCGGCGAAGCAAGTCGCCACTGCTTTGGACACGGGCGGTTTAAAACACTTAGCCCTGAAAAGTGACATGGCTGCAAAGCGCGGGGGAAGGGATGGATGGCCCACAGGGGGCCAACTTACCATCCCAAGATGCTGTGTCTTCCTCTGCAGTCAGGAGAAGCCAGGATGCCGAACGCCGCAAAAATGGCGTTTAGGCTCCGCCCCCAACACAGGCCTGTGCTGCTGGAGGTCCTGCCCCATCCCAGGAGGGGCCCGGACCCGTTTGGGGCCGCGAGAGGGCGCGGCCTAAGCCTCCAGAAGCCGGGGGCTGAATTTGAGCGCACGGCCGTGGCCCGCCCGTCGGAACAGCACTGGAACGCCGCAGGAGCTGGCAAGCGGTACCAGCAACCCCTAAGAGGCCCATCTCACCCCCAGCCGCCAGCGCCACAACAAGTGGTACAGCGGCAGTAATGCCGCGGCACCGCATGGTGGCCAAAACGCAAATGCCGCCCGCCAACCTGTCCTGCTGCCTTACGGCAGATATACACTGGGGGTAAATATGCCCCCCCCATCACTGGGACCCCCTGCGCGGTATAAAAAAACGCCGCTGGGGCAAAACCCTTAAGCAGACGCTGCCGCCCAATACCTGTGGAAATAGGGCAACACTGAGAGGCCGGAGATAAACGGAATTCCTGTGGCCACCCAAAACGTATTAAAAGGAAAAAAATCCCCGACCACCCCCAAAACGGGGGAGGTCGGGGTACTCACCAATCCGATGTCTTCGGGTGTTGCGGCATCACCCCTTTGGTATCATGCACCCCGAGGTGAGGCTACCGGAATCCATAAAAGGCCGCGGAGGTAGCAGGTGGGGACGGGTGAGCGGCGGGGAGGTAGGCCAGCCAGCTAAAGAACTGACTGGTTTCCTGATGCCCTCAGGGGGGCCAGCGTCACGGTACAACTACGCGTTGACGGCCCCCTGATAGGTGAGAGCCAGGGTGAGAGCCGGGTGCTCCATCACCTTCCTCCAGGTGAGAGCCGTGTGCTCAATCACCTTCCTCCAGGTGAGAGCCGGGCGCTCAATCACCTTCCAACAGGTGAGAGCCGGGCGCTCAATCACCTTCCCCAGGTGAGAGCCGGGTGCTCAATCACCTTCCAACAGGTGAGAGCCGGATGCTCAATCACCTCCCTGCAAAGGAAAGAAAAATTAACTCTGCAGAGCAGCGTCTGCCTCCTACAGACACTAGGCTGAAAACTGATCAGCCTGGCGTCAGCAGGAGGGATATAGGCCGTCGGGGCGGGTCTATCACGTTTGATCCGCCTAGTGTCCGCCTCCGAAGGCAAGGCCTATACCCATGGTGCTGTGTCCCCCAATGAATTATTGGCGAGAAACTGATGTTTATAGTAAAATCTTCATGAAGGACAATGCACCATCGCATGCTGCAAAGAATCCATCTGAGACATTGGTAGCTATTCTGTGGCAGTCATCCTTCCCAGACTTCAACCCCATTGAGTACCTTTGGAGTATCCTCAAGCAAAAGATCTATGAGGGTGAGAGGCAGTTCACATTAAAACAGCAGCTCTGAGAGGCGATTCTGACATCCAGAAAAGAAATTCAAGCAGAAACTTTCAGAAAACTCACACGTTCAATGGATGCAAAAGTTGCAAGGGTAATACAAAATATAACTCCTATGTGAACATGTAACGGTCTGTTTTTGATTAAAATAGCTTTTGATTTCAGTAACTGTGACCTCTTAAAGTAGTTGTCTCACTACAAGGATTGCTTTTTATGTTAAAGATCTTGCAAAAACAAGTAACTTTGCAATATATGTCCATGAACAGTGTCCTACCTATTCCTAGATATCCCCTCTTGTATGGGCTGCATCAGCTCCTTAGGCCTCTATTGCTACATACCTGTTTGATAGCTACAGGCCTGGTGTCCTCAGCAGCCCGTCACTGTAGGCCAGTAGAAGCCAGTAAAGGCCCCCAAATTTAAAAATGAAACTGAGAATGTAGTGAGACAACCCCTTTAATGCTGCAAGTTCCAAAAATTACCATTTTTTTTTTTTTACAACCTATAAAATGTTCTGTAATTCTGTTGTACATAATCATTTGGAATGCTGCAGTCAAACCTTTTTATTTTGGGGAACAAAAGGTCACCATTGGGTGGTTGTTCCAATAAAATTTGATTTATACACCAACGATGGATGATTTCAACATTATTCTGTCATATATCAAGTAGGTCAATCAGAGAAAAATATCATTTGCACAATAATTTGGAACAAAGCTCAAAGCCTGCTGTTTTAGCACTCCTTGCCAATAGATGGCCCATCTTTCCCTTATCTTTAAAGTATTGTTTAAAGGGGCTGTCTCACTAAAGATCTTGCAAAAACAAGTCACTTTGCAAGATATGTCCATTAACAGTTTTCTACCTATTCCAAGATATCCCCTCTTGTATGGACTGCATCAGCTCCTCAGGTCGCTATAGCTGCAGACCTGTTTGATCTCTCCTGAAAGGCTGCCAGCACTGGTTGCTATAGCTACAGACCTGGCTTCT
The DNA here is from genome assembly GCA_025379985.1 of Phyllomedusa bahiana. Classification (NCBI taxonomy): domain Eukaryota; kingdom Metazoa; phylum Chordata; class Amphibia; order Anura; family Hylidae; genus Phyllomedusa; species Phyllomedusa bahiana. Next base: position 99,605 of record JAODAL010005022.1, read on the forward strand.
ACTACAGCCTAGTAGAAGCCAGTAAACACATCCCTGAATTCAAAATGAAACCAAGAAAACAGGACTGAGACAAGATCAATGTAGTGAGACAACCCCTTTAAGGAACCTTTTTTCTACCTGCTCAAGAGTATATGAATTCAAGAGTTCCTGTGCACCTTTCCAAATCCTTAAAATGTTCATCATGGTGAGCAACAGGTGCAATTTGTTAGCTTGACTCTTTCTTTATATCCTATAACTATGTGGTGAGTTTTTCTTTTATTATTGAATTCCTTGATCAAGGAAAGCTTTCATTGTGTCCTACACCAGGATAGCCGTGTGCTGTTATGGTGAGACCCCCTGAACTGACAGCAATAGACAAAAACCCCTTTCACCTCAGACCCAGCGCTCTGCCATCCTCACTCTCTGCTTGTCTTCTGTTTTCTTCCAGTCTTGATTCCAACAGGTCATAATCTCTACAGTAGTCATGTGGGATTGGCTGACAACACTGTTCAGATTGCTTACTGCCAAGTAGTTAGCCAATGGTATGTGACCGCTGTATCGACAATGTCTCATTGGAATCAAGACTGGAAGAAAACTAAAGACCAGCAGAGTGAGGCCAATGCATCGCTGGATCAGAGGTAAGAGGAGTTGTCTAATTTCTCTTTTTTTAATGACCAGCAGTATGCTAAAAATAACATTTTAAAACCGGACAACTCCTTTACTACTGGGAAAGCGGTGCAAGAGGGGGTACACCATTTAATACTGGGGCAACACTAAATACAGCATAGTAGATACCAAAATGTACCAAATTCTGAAAATTCAGCATTGTCTGCAAATTATTTACATCGGTCTAAAGGTCAATACACTATCTATAATCTGTAAGGATGATATGTACAAAACCTATGATTTCTAACAGATTGAAAACACTAAAATCAGCCACACTTTTTAGTTTTCAAGAAACACAATAATTTTTGTTGCCGTATGTGGTCAATCATAGAGCAGTATTCGGCTCCTTACCGTGCTTCTATGTATAAAGATGTTCTCCCCTAAACCGAATGCCTTAGCACAGCACTTTTGCTGTTTAATTAATGAGGAATCCAAAAAAGAGAAAAAAATTTATATGAAATGAAAGGCAGTAGAAAGTATAGTTAAAGGGGTTTTCTCACTACAAAGATCATATCTGTAATGATGGGGACAGTAAATATAAGTACTTTTGCAATTGGTTTGTATTACCGAAATAATTTACTATAGCAGATATAAGCTAATCTGTGTGTTCTACACTTAAAACTGCAGCCTGGGGTCGAGACACCCCCCCCCCTTTCTGTGATTGGCTGACTGATATTTCATTCAACCTGTTGGGACACGGCTCCTGGATGGGACACACACCCTGTGCTTACTCCCTTCTGAGCTATGGAAAATCAAAGTGCAGCTAGGAGCCAGATGTATAAAACAGTTTTGGTCTAAAACTCACTTTTTTCCCCATAGAAACCAATGGGGAAAAAAGTGAGTTTTAGACCAAAACTGTTTCATACATGTGGCCCTAGGTGCCTCAGCTTGTTGTGATGGTTATGTCTGTATAATAAAGGCTGTCTGAGCTCCTCTCTGCTCTCATCTCCCAGCTCTATGTGAAGGATCTGGGCAATTACTGAGTCTCCAGCTGTTAGATTCACTCTCCTACCCATATAACACAGCCTTATAGTCTGTCCCCCTCTACCTCCTGCCTGATAACAGAGGGGGGAGCAAAGTGCATTCCTCACATTTGTTTCATCATTTCAGGCTCTATGTATAACTGTTTACAGCAATACAGGTGTTCTGGTTACAAGGAGCTTGTGGAGGGAGGTGACAGATCTGCAGGCATGAGAACTGACCACTGCAGGAGGTCTGCAGAGTTGCGACATCCTCTCCCTTCCACTGCAGACACAGAATGATGATGTCACCAGTCTTCAGTGAGGGAAGACCTGCCTACTGGGAGGGAGACCTGCCCCTGGATTTGAAGCTGTAAGAGACGGAAACAGCCCAAGTCTGCGAAAGCGTGTAATCAGAAAACCCCTTCAAGTGGGAATGAACATCTAATGGAGCTCTACTACAGCTCCATAAAACAGGCAGTACCTCTAGAGGAGAAGTTGTCCATAAAAAGTCATGCCATGGAATATACCCTGATTTTTTTTTTTTTTTTTTTTGTTGAATTTCATATAAAGTCAAAAGCAAACAGAGGTAAAGACTCACTTAAATGCTGTAACAAAGCAACATTTTACTGTCCATATCCAGTCACAAATCCTGGCCCAAACATGAACAGAGCTAAAGAAATCATAATGTGAAAACACAATAAGGTTGCGTTCATGTTCTTACAGCCCAAAAAATCAATCACAATGAAATTCCAAAAGACGTCTATTTTGTGAACTGTTCTATCATACACCATTCCAGATTTTGATGTAATCTTAAGGTATGGTCACACGGTGTCTTGCGTGCGTACCTGTGAGCGCCGCAGGACGGCGTGTGTTTAGAGCAACGCACTGCTCAGCACGTTCATCTAAAGTGCAGGGGGCCGGCCCCATTCACTTTCATTATCCCTGCTGGAAAGAAATGACATGTCACCCTTCAAGATGGGGAAGACGGCAGGTAATCATAGCTATTAAGGGGGGCCGGGTTAAACCCTAAAAACAAAAAGTATTTAAAGGGGGGCATTGCCCCCGCACAAAAAAACCCCCCAAAAAGTCCAAAGGGTGCCCCGGGGAACCCTAACCTTATTTTTTGAAGGGTTTTGCTGGGTTTTTTGAATTTTAATGCCCCCTTCAAAGTTTTATGGTCCCACTGGTTAAACTGAAACTTGATTTCTTTGGGGAAAAGGGGTTTTTCCGGGGCATAACCGCCCGAGCCATAGGAAACAATAGGGCAGACGTAGTTTCTTTCGGACTAAGTTTGTGAAATAAAGCAATCTAATACATTTCAAAAGCCCCCAAAAATAAAATTTAAAAATAAACCGGGTAAAAGAAACAAAGAAAATGGTTAAAAGAGCCCTTTTTCCCCAGATACCGGGATATCATTTTCATTGTATTGTATTGTATTGTGAGGAAAAAAGTTGGGGAGCCACAAAAAGGGGATGGGTTTCCCCTTACTTTTAGAAATTTCAAATGATCTATGGGAAAAACAGTTTCAGGCAACAAATTTCAAAAAAACAAAACTAAGATAATCAGGGAGGGTTTGGGGCTTTTGCTGAAACACCCATCATTAAATTACCCCTTTACCGCTAAAAAGTTTAAAAGCAATGTTTAGAGGACCTCAAAAAAGCTGCCGATTGTAGCAGTAACATTTTGTGAGAATTTTGTAGAGTGTTTTTACTTTTTTTTAAAATTGAAAAAAACTTAAACCCTTTTTTAAAACCGATCCATATATTTCCAAAAAACTTTTGACTTTTTTCAAAGGTCGCAGCGTTGGAGTTTTCTTAATTTGCCCACAATTTTTTTGGCATTTGCCAGGTACAAACCTTTTAAAACCCAAAAATTTCCAAAGGAGAGTAAAATGCTTTACCCGGGGTTTACGTTTCAAACAATTTCTTTTTCTTTGGTCCCCCCAAATTTACACAATCCAAATTTAAAAAAAAAGTCTTTTAATACTGGGAAAGGGACAAAAAACAACTTTTTTGCTCATGCATATAAAAAAGGGTTTTTTGGAAAAAATCTGGTCAAAAATCCTTCCCTTAAGGATTTTTCAAAAGGGGATGACAACCGTTGGCAGAGAAATTTGGGTCTTTTTTTCATTCCTTTTTCTGAAATTTCTGAGTCAGTTTCTCGCGCAGATGTTTGAGTGGAGATGGGCTTGGGAAAAAGGAAAATTCAGCAAAGGATTTGGGAAAAAAACAAACCCAAATTTTCCATTCGGTAATTGAAATGAAAAAAAAATTTAAAAATTTTAAATCTGATTTAATGAAGGAAATAGAGCATTTTAACCAGCAGAAATTGTCAAAATGTGTTTTCCCAATTTAGGAAACTTTGAGTTAAGTCTTTAAATTTTTAGGGTAAATCTCGATTTGAAACTGGTGGTAATATAATTTAAGGGTATTGTATAAACCATTCATATACAGAACTCACAAAAAATACACCCCTCCCCAAAAAATTTTTTTTTTTTTTTTTAAAAATATTTTATTAAAAAGTTTTTAAAAGGGGCAAAACGGGAAAAATTTAACCTCGCCCCAAGGGAAATTAAACGTGTGCAGCCTTGGATAACATTGGGAATTTAAAGTGCCTGTAAATTTAAAGCAACACAGCCCTCAAGGGGGAAACCCTTTTTGGGCAAAAGGGGAGCCCCCAAAATGGCAAAATTTTGCCCAAAGTATCAATTTTTTTTTTGGCTGCCCCCCTTATTTTCCGCTCTCCTTAACTTTTTGGGTTTTGTGAGTTTAATTTGAGCTTCACAGATTTCCACGGAATCCTCTTTTTCCCCCCCCCTGCAACATCACAGTGCTGGTGGAAAGTTTGTTTGGACCCTTTTTTCCCATCTTAATTTATGGTGCCCCCAAGATGGGTCAATAAGGGGTTTTGGGCCCTTGAGACATTTCATTTGGGCCCGGCCCGGGATCTTTACCCTCATTTTCTTTTGCAAGGGAAATGGTGGGTTTTGAGGTGTGCTTGAGGTTTCATTTTTGGAATATTTTCCCTGCCCCCAGTTCCCAAAGAGAAGGGGTATTTTGCTTCAGAAAAGTCACGATACATGTTGGCATTCATGGTTCCCTCAACGAATTGTAGCACCCCACAGCCGGCAACACTCATGCAGCCCCAAACCATGACACTTTCACTCCCATGCTTGCCTGTAGACAACTCAAGCTTGTCTTTGTAATTCTCATCTGGTTGCCGCCAAACACACTAACACCATCAGAACCAAATAAGTTTATCTTGATCTCATCAGAACACAGTACATGGTTCCAGTAATCCATCACCTTATTCTGCTCGTCTTCAGCAAGCCGTTTGCGAGCTTTCCTGTGCATCATCTTTAGGAGAGGCTTCCTTCTTGGACGACAGCCATGCAGACTAATCTGATGCAGTGTGCGGCATATGGTCTGAGCACTGACAGGCTGAGCCCTCACGCCTTTATCCTCTGCAGCAATGCTGGCAGCACTCATACAGCTATTTTGAAAAGACAATCTCTGGATAGGACACTGATCACGTGCACTCAACTTCTTTTGTTGACCATGGCGAGGTCTGTTCCAAGTAAAACCTGTTTTGTTAGACTGCTGTATGGTCTTGGCCACCGTGCTGCTGCTCAGTATCAGGGTGTTGGCAATCTTCTCATAACCTAGGCCATTCTTCTGTAGAGCAACAATTCTTTTTTCAGATCTTCAGAGTTCTTTGCCATGAGGTGCCATGTTGAACTTCTAGTGACCAGTATGAGAGACACTCTGAGCGATGACACCAAATTTAACACACCTGCTCCCCATTCACACCAGAGACCTTGTAACACTAGAGTCACATGACACCGGGCAGGGGACATAGCAAATTGTGTATACTGACTTTTGTTACCAGCGGTTTAGATATTGATGGCTGTATGTTGCGTGTTATTTTGAGGGCACACCATATATACACTGATTACTATACATTATACAAGTGTCATAGCATAGTGTTGTCCCATAATCCAATATTTACAAAAATGAAATGGTTGTACTCACTTGTGAGATACTGTATGTCACAAATTAATATGCACAGAATAATTAACACAATGCAAATTTTAAAATCCATAGCATTCACTACTGCCATAGATTCCACAAGCAAAGACTGTATAGCCCTATACAATGGGTCTGTGCTGATCTGCTGGCACTCCCAAATCAGAAATTAGAGTTTTTGGCCTCGGACATCTGCCATGGATTCTTTTCATCCAACTCGTGTCAACACAAATTAAGAAGTTCATTTAAAATTAATTCCTTCTTTAATATTTTAATAATAACTTACCGTTTAAAGTTGCCTTCAGTTCTCCATGCTCCATACTTTTCACGAACTTTCATGTAGCTGCCAAACAGCATGCAATAAACAGTGCCAGCTACTCCAAAATAGTCCGTCTGTGTGGGGTTACATGGAACAGATTATGGTCTTTTTTTTTTTTTTTTCCTTTTTAAATGAATACATACAATATAACGGAATACATAATCTATTACGAGTCAATGTTAATACAGAATAAAACATACTACAATCCAGAGAGAAGAGTTAAAGGGGTTGTCTCACTACATTGATTCGTCCTGTTTTCTTGGTTTCATTTTGAATTCAGAGGCGTGTTTACTGGCATCTACTAGGCTGCAGTAGAAGCCAGGTCTATAGCTAGAGCAGCCAGTGCTGGCAGCCTATAAGGGGAGATTGAACAGGTCTGTAGCTATAGCAACCTGAGGAGTTGATGCAGCCCATACAAGAGGGGATATCCAAGAATAGGTAGGACACGGTTAATTGACATATATTGCAAAGTGACTTGTTTCTGCAAGACCTTTAACCTTAAAAGCAATCCTTGTAGTGAGACAACTCCTTTAAGGGGGCTTTTAATGTGCCTGTATGGAATAGACCGGTGTCCCTGCAAGTAATGCCACTGGCAAGTGTCACTATACAGTGTGCCAGTCTATGCCAATGCTCCACAATACATTAAACATTATTGTAAATACGACAATAAGCCAGATATTCAAATGTATGAGAAGCGTTATGGGAGGAGAGAGGGGGTGTTCACTGCAGGTAGAGTAGAGGCGTGCACAGCTCAAGAGGCAGCCTGATTGTAATAAAATAGGGATTCAAGAAACCATCCAGCCCGCTCTATGCACTTAACGCAGGACAGAGCTAGATAGACATTAGCCAGCTAATCTGCTGCTTCTATTAAAAAAAAAAAAAAAAAATTATAAAATTACAAAACCCAAGTACAATTCACAATTCACATAACTAAAATACAGGCAGTCCCTGACTTACACCGTGCCGACTTACATCTGTCCCCTAGTTACAAACAGAGACTTCTTGAGCATGTTGCACTTGTAGTTCCACAGCAGATAATAGCTGTGGAATGACAAGTTCCAGCATGCCACAGCAGCACATGAGGTGAAATCTTAACAGGGACACAGAGAGCAAAACAAATACAAAAATCCTTCACTGCAATTTGCAAAACTAAAACCCCCCCCCCCAAAAAAAAATAACCTTTTGTGCTGAATTTATATTTAATCTACCTGTTCCAATTTACACACAAATTCAACCCAAGAACAAACCTACAGTCCCTATCCCGTTCGTAACCCGGCAAAAGCAAGTAGTAAACACGATTAAGCAAGTATGCCAAGTTGTATTTCAGAAATCAACCCTTACAGACCTATTTCCATTATAACCCTACAAATACTACTGACAATTTTGTACAATCAGAATATTTAAAGCTTTAACAATTACAGAAAGGATTTACAGCGAAGTACCTGATAATTCCAGGGCTTATTGGTAAGCATTTCAATACACTGGAATCCTGAGGTCTCACACTTTCCAGTGTATGCTGTTCCCTTGGGGAATAAAGTCATATCTATACTCTGACCCAGATCAATCAGTGCCAGTCCATGAGATAAAAGGTCCAGATTACAGGATTCGTTGCCCATAAACCTGAGATAATAGAAATATAAATATACATCAAAGATCATGCAGACATCACAAGGTTGTGAGGGATCATAAGAAACACCATAAGACTCCAAATAAGTAGACCAGGAATCCTCAAACTGCGGCCCTCCAGCTGTTGGGAGACTATAATTCCCATCATTCCCACTGTTATAGATTATATAAATGCATGATGGGAGTTGTAGTTTCCCAACAGCTGGAGGGCCGCAGTTTGAGGATGCCTGAAGTAGACAGTGCTATTCTTTAAAGGGACACTACCATCAACATTCTTTTCATATGTTGACCAGCAATATGCAGCTATTATATGAACTTTTTTTTTTTTTTTTTTTTTTTAAGTTTTCCTATGTACATTGCTCTCTCTGACTTCCCCCTCTGAACTCTCATAGCACAGCATTGAGAGGATTGGTTGATTGGTATGCGGCCAGCATACCTATTCTTCTATTCCCACAGAACTAATTCCTTTGCGACAATACTGATAAATTCCAGATGGTGGCCAAAAACATTGATGCCATTTTGATATGTCTGAGTCTAAATAAAGGGACATTTGATAAGCAATAGTGCAGTTGATTATACAGTATTATATGGACTTGGATTGAAATTATCCCATCAACAAAGCACTACCACCTACAACTGAATTGTGTGCTGAGCAATATTATAACAATCGTTGCCATATACACCCATCCTCTCTACTAAACGATTTGGCCTCGTCCTAAACTTAACTCCAACCAATTGCTGACAAATATAGAGATCAGTCACTATTCTCCCACACATAAGATAACAGAAACCAATATAGGAGCATGTATAAATAAAACATAACTTTTACTCTTGTTAAAAATATCTACAAAAAAATCAACATATCACACAAATATGCCCAGAATATTTTCCTACAGAAACCGGTATACCAACCTACATGGAACTCAGGGTGATGGTAATTAACAGTATTAACTGTCCCTTTTATGTCCCTTAAAGGGGTTTTGCCAGGACGTGCCTCATCTGCTAAGAAGCAATTGTAAACAAGCCACTCTGAGCTGAGAGAGCGAGAGACACAGCCAGAGCACAGAGCCGTGCATAAGGGATCGTGTGAAATGTTCACTCAAATATTCAAACTACAACTAGTGGATTCTGTATACAAAAGACAACATATTTCTACCTGGTGCCTTGAAAGCTTCTTCAGCTTCCTTTCATCAGATAAGAAGTGTTCTCTGCGCAAGCCCGGCCAGCAGCTCTTGTCACTCTGCCTGGTCGTATTTAATGCAAGCTTTTAAGTAACTAAGGGCAGGTAAGGCAGCCTGTAGCTCTATCAGGCTGCAATTTTTGCAATCGCATATATTTAGAAAAGTGATTAAATACCCATTTTGGAGGATCCCACGTCAACATTACATCGTGGCAAAACCCCTTTAAAGTCCAAATTCACCCTGTATAAACATGACAGAGCACCCGCCCTGAAAAAGAGTGACCCTGTACAGGTACCTAGCCCTATCGTGCAATAAGCCCCTATTTCACCCTAACAAAAATAATCCAAAAAATGTCCTAACATGTTTCTACCTACCACGGCGTCATCAGGGGACTGGAGGGGTATAGACTGACATGAATGATCAAAAGACCAGATGAAGGAGCCAAACGTGGCCTGGTCTGCACATCATAGCGCTCCAGAGACAGGGGAGCCATACGCTCCTGTCTGTCCACATTTGGCTCCATCTGGCCTTTTGATTGGTTTCTCTTGTCCTAAACTTGAAAGATATTGGACTCAAAATTAGTCAACTGATTCAGTGAATTTATCAGACCAACATAGAGAGAAACAGAGAGAATCAGAATATGTGGAAGATCTAAATTCTGGAGACTGAAAAAAATTGCAGTTCGAGCTCCTATATATGGCTAGGAAACTTATAGCGCTAAGATGGTTAGACAAACAACCACTGTCAGAACAAGAGTCCACTAATAAGGTGAACTGGCTGATCTCAGAGAGAGGGGTATACTTCAAAAGAGGAGCTAAATGCAAATATGACAAAACATGGGCCAAATGCCTGTATTCCCCCGATAAGACATAGATTGTTAGGGATTTCAGTGTAGATGGGATAGCTCAACATTTTAAGAGACTGTATGGATGGAGGCTGTATAAAAGAAAGGTAAATTTTTACTATAACAGAAAACGTGCTAGTTACTTTTTGAATTTTTCATGTATACAACGAGGACTTACTGTCTTGCATCTGGAGATGGAACTTGGGGGTGGGTAGCGATTATTTTGGGGTTAAAAAAGTTAACGTTTGGTCTAATAATGACATGTGCCTTACAATGTTATATAACACTTGTGACGAATAAAAAAAAGTTTATAGTAAAAAGAAAGAAAGAAAGAAAAAAAATAATCATCCCACACAACTTGGCTAATTTACAAAGCAAAGAACAGAGACAAGACGGCCAAAGCACTTACCTTTCCCCCAGTGCAAAATTGTCAGGCTTTATGTCACCATGGATGATACCGATGTCATGGAGTTGCTCAACTATGTATAGGATGTTGATAGCAAAATACATAACTAGTGGCACTGGCATCACTTTCTCAGCCAACTTCTTGTACAAATTGATTGCATTCTAAAATTGTAACAACAAAAAAGAGCAAAAGGAAATTTAATAGAATTGAGAGAAACTGAATTCCCGTTTGGGGCATGCATCTTCAAGTATGAAAAACTACAGTATAATCTCTTAAATCAAAATCTCAGCATTTCATCCCATTTCATCTCATTTTAAACAGTAAGTGCAATGGTACTCAAGACTACTGAAAACAAAAAAAGAGTAACAAATATGCTTGTTTTACAATATAAAATTGCATAACTATATGATAGATAGGTGCACTAAGATTTTAAGATGCATCTTACCAATAATGACCCATGACAGTAAAGATCTCCCTCGAGCACGCTTCCATTCTGGAATATATGTGCAGATTGGAAACTAATATAAAGATGCCTTAATTCTGGCTTCATTCTTTCTGTTATCTGTGTCCCAATGTAGAACTCCCATGGCTTTGCTGGCTTCTGAACCTGTGTATACAAAAGGGGGTTTTAATATTCCATTAGGCACAAAGGGCGACATGCATGATTTTTTGGCGCACAATAGTAGTGTAGAATGTGCCTGAATCTATTAATCTGTTCTGATTCATAAATCCTGTGCATTCTAGCGCAAAAACTACACTTCTGGCTCAGGTAAACCACTTTTAAAGCGGTTTACCTGTTCCAGCAGTAATGCGTCTGGATTTGCCGCACTGAAGCTACAAATGTGTAGATTCGAACGGTTGGAGTGAGACACGCCTCCAGAACACCCCCGCCTCAGGCGCATTACAAAGTGCTGCGGGTGCTTTGTAATGCGCCCCATATTGGAGTGTGCCTGATTAAAAATCTAGCGAATGGGACTGAAAAGACGCCAGACTTCTTGGGCAGCCCCGTTCATACATGTCGCCCAAAGTCCCTCATTCACCACATAACACCAAACATATTCGACAACTACCTTTAAAATAACTTTCTTATTGCTCCGTGTTTGGATATCAACTATGGATGCTTGATAAACGTGTGCAAAAGCTCCTTCTCCAATTAAAAGATCAATATAAAAGGATTGTGAACCTGAAAATTAAGAGTTCGACAATGTTAGCAATAAGGCAATATATACAATTCATCTGCCAAAATCTCTATGTTGTTAAAAGGATGTTCAGGCTATGCCCCAATTTACATAAATACTTAAATGATGGTAAAACATTAGGCTGTATTCTGATAACATGAAACAACATCGTCACAATATATGAAAGAGATATTCAATGCCAGAAATACATGTATGGTGGTGTGTAAAATAAAGAATCACACTAATCTACTCTAAACTGCATGATCACCCGATTGCAGTAGTGGTCATGTGGTTCCTGAGGCCTTCCTTTAAATGGGTTTTCTCACCACACTGTTTCATTTACTCACTCACTCACTCCCCAGGCTGTGGGTGGTTCTATACCAATAGCTAGCATATTCAGCTTCTAGCTGAGCCATTATGCTGGCAACAGCAGGAGATCTGATATCCACAGTAAACACAAAGTATGCTGTGAGAACTGAATGCTATGGATTTATCATAAACAGACGTTAATCTTGTTAGAGGTAATTCGTTTTTCTCCTGATCTCAGTCCTGTCAGTCCATATGTGACATTACTCCCTGCTCTCTCAGCTAATTAGATGCAGAAACCTGTGTGTACTGAAGAGCACATAAAATGTCTTCTCTCATGACATAATTGAAGTTCTCAATATATTGCTTTGTTGATTTTACTTAACAGTCCCTTCATGTTGAAAGCTAATCTTTGTAGTTTCTTCCTTTCCCCATGTGTCAGCACAATAACCAGTGACACATCTGTTTGGCTCATGTCATCATGTAAGCCAGCCTGTTGCTCTATGGAGATTGTATAACCAAAATCCCTAATCATGTTTCTTTAATGGGTCAAACACAAACTTACAGGGAAGCTTTTTCCAATAGAAAGCATTGGAGGCAGTTTTTTTTGCTTCTGTAGGAAGGGTATTTGCATACCCTTTTTCCCCTGATGTATCGCCTGGCCTAGAAAACATCATAGGCCAGGTGGCTGGGTACACAAGGAGGAAGAATAACACCCCCACTCTCGCTCAAGAGGCAAATCAAAAGCTATCTCACCCAGTACTTACAGGGGGCGGGAGTCCAAAAATAGTCATCTAGAAGTCAGAAAAACTTCTTTTTGGAAGATATTGGTTTGGTCACACTGAGTAAGCTATCCTCCAGAGAGGAGAAAAAAAAATAAAATAATAATAATTTGCATCCCCCCCCTCCCCCCATGGAGCATGGCCTGAAAAAAAGTCTCCATACACTATTACAACGTTCAAATAGCAAAAAACGGCACAGGATCCACACAGCGCAACGCAATGGATGCACACCAATAACGGGAGATGACCCTTATAGGAACACATCCAAGAACAATGCAAACAGTGCCTGAGCCATCCTACAGAACGGTTGACAACATTTTGATCATTTAATAGTTTTTTTTTGTTTTTTTTTTATTCAAGCCTGATAAAGACCCAACTATTAAAGGGTTGATACGTTATTAACCATTCTGTATGATGTCTTGGACACAACAAAAGATAAAGTTGAAAAGGAAGAATGCTACTGCTGTTTTCTTTGTTCTTGGTTCTATACACCACCACTTAAAGGGAACTTGTCAAATAGGTTATGCCCTCCTTGCTGAGGACAGAACAAGCTAGTGTCAGACCTGCTGTTTCCAATGTCGAGTACCTTATTCTGTAACATGCTGGAGTTTTAGAGCATTTAATGCTCAAATCTTATTCATGAGTAGATGTTGGCCCCGCCCACCAAAGGCTAGCCCCGCCCACTGACAGTTATTCCCGTTTCTGCCTATTCAAAGTAATAGGTTTATCAGTTGAGGTGGGCGGGGCTAGCCTCAGGTGGGCGGGGTTTGACAAAAATGGACTCTTTATATGACTCTTTTCTGGCTGAAAACTGCAGATTTGAGCACTCAATACTCTAAAACTCCTGCATGTTACAGAATAAGGGACACAGCGCTGGAAACAGCAGGTCTGACACTAGCTTGTGCTGTCCTCAGCAAGGAGGGCATAACCTATGCGACAGGTTCTCTTTAAAGGAGAAGCAATGTCACCATTAGACAGGCCGTTACCTGGACTGCATTTTGCTTCATTTGGGGCTCCAAAAGAAACAGAGTGAAACACACAATTATGTACAAGGAGCCCAAAAAGAATGGACAAAGCATTTTGAACATTTCCTACACTGCTTCAGGCCTTTTTTTGTGCGTGGCGGTGTCCAGAGGACTCGGTGATCAATGAAATGTGGTTTGGTAGGCTGTTCTAAGTCCCACTTCTTTCCCGTGTCTCTCTGCAGAAGGCTGGGTTGGGATAAATAGGACAGCTCCTACCTTTACAACTGGGACATATCCTGGTACTATAAGTATATTGTCTACCTTATTGAGGAAATCCTGGCTTGGCCAAAATCTCTAGTGGTGTTTCAAGGCTCTTTGATCGGTTGATTTATAGGGTAGGCACCTCCAAGTGATTGCACAAGGCAGGCTATGTTCACACTGGGTAATTTTGGCGCACATTTCACCGTGTATTTGCGCACCGAAATTACGGTAATCTATAGTTCTCACAGAGAAGTATAGATTACGCCTCCTCTCCCTGATCGTATTGTACGTGCAGGGAGATAAGCGACATGTCAATTACTTGCGGCGAATATGCGCCGCGAGTAATGCATGTCTATGTGGCCCCCCCCTGCGCGGGAGTACGCTCGAGCTCCCGAAACACACCATGTACTGCGGTGCGTACAGTACATCGTGTGAACATACCCAAAGAGTTTACTTCTTTCATTATTTACATAGCCATTTTTTCCCCATGGAAGCATTTTTTGGCCTTTAACGCTGGGTTCACACAGTATTTTTTTTTCCAGTGGATTTTGCAGCAGTATGTATAACGCAAGAACCAGTGATGGGTCCAAAGCACAGAGCAGCACAAGAATTTTCATAAAATTTTTCTCTGTATAGGCATCCCTCCTGGTTTTGCCACAAGATACTGATCAGTCATCGAATTCAAAATCCGAAAATCACGTTCTCTGACTAGTATTTTTGACCTATTTTCCATTGTAAATTTGTCATTTTTTTCATGGGATTTGAAGTCAGAAAACGGGTCCCATTCATCTTTTTGGGGTTTTGGATGCGGATCTGAGATAGAAATATTTGGAACGCGTTTTTTTACTTGAAATACGGCACATTATTGAACATGATCTAAATTTTTTGCAAAACTGCTTTTTTCCAATAATAGATTTTTATTAAAGCATTTTCCAAACATGTTTTAACATTACAAAACAAAGAAGAACATTTGCAAATGGGTGCAAAGGAAGTACAGTCTAAAAATGAAAACATTGGAGGTGTACATCAAAAAAGGGAGTAAGACCTAAACCTTCCTATGAAAAAAGACTTATGACCGGACTAGTATGGTCCTACACTAACAGGAAATGTAGACAATGCAATAGTATAGATTCGGACCCCAGGTCCCAATGAATCAGTAATGCCCTGTTTCAGTATTGGCGAATAACAAAAGACAAACAAGAAAAAAGGGTAGCAAAGAAAGGGGAAGGGGGGGAAGGGTATGCACGTAGCCGGGTGCACAGGCAGCACAGGAGAGAAGGATTCCAGGAATCCTATTGAGGGACAAGAAACAAAGGCGTCAAACACCAATGGTCTAAGCAGGTGTAGGGTACTAACAACCTCCTAAGCCCTGAAAAATTCCGGATGGCTTGGTAAATAAGCCAAGGAGCCCATGTCCGAGAGACTTGTATTGCATCCTCGGGGGTATGTGGAATCAATTCCTCCATACGATAAGTAGCTGCGACCTCGCTCACCCATTCCATTATGGAAGGAGGGACGGTTTGCCTCCAGTGGGCGCGGGATCACTGTCTTTGCAGCTTGTAGGAGGTGTCTTGTCCCAAAAACTTCTTGTAGGAGGACTGTGAGTGGCCAAACATAAACAGGAGAGTGGCCATGGGGAGTCTGGAATAAGTATTCCCCGTACAGTCCCTGATAGCCCGGAGAACCGTCTCCAGAAGCCCCGCAGATCCTGACAACCCCACCAAATATGACTCATAGTCCGGTCCCCCGAAGGCCCCCCAGAAAGTATCAGGCCGCTGGGTCCCAATTTGGGGAAGTGGGGCCCGGTACCCTATTACCATTGGGGAGAAATTTTTAAAACTCTTTCTTTTGGGGCCCCTTTACAAGCTTTTAAAAACCCCCCCCCCCCCCCCCCTTTTAGTAAGAAGAACATTCCCCCCATTGCTCGCAGAAAATTTTTCGGGGATTTCCCCTTTTCCCACGTGCGCAGTAAGGAGGGAGTTTTTAAAAAACCAGGCGAAAAAGCCGGGTTTAAACCCGGGAAATAAAATTTTGTGGCAGCGCAGAAGCGACCCCAAGCTTCTCGAAGGGAGAAAGGGGGCCCTGCATATATTTTGTTTCAAAATTAGTGGAAATTAAAAGGGAATTGCCGGAGTTGAAAAATATTCAAAATGATGTCTACGAGTTGCTAAGGGGCCCTCGTAAATATCCCCCAATGGAAGTAAGGATCCTGTCGGGTGGATGTGCAAAGAAAAATGGGATGAGACCTAAAACTCCCCAGGAAAGACCCTATTTGATTTGGACCGGGGGGGAAGGGGGGGTTTATTGGTTTTGGTAATAGAGGGCCGTTCGGTCCAGCAGGGACTCTGGAAGGGGTTTTGGGATTTCTGCAAGATAGTGAATGTGTCCCATGGCACTGAAGGTTTAAGGGTTTAAAGGGATCGGTTTGAGGGAGAATGAGGGCCCAAGGGGAGGGAAAACAGGGATTTTCGGGCAAAGGGCCTGGCAAAAAGGGGCCCCACGTTTGGGCACGGGGGGTATGTATCAAATCCAAAAATTTCGCTTTTAGAGTCCCAAAATTAGTAAAGCTTAAAAGGGGCCCAAGCCTTTTCCACCTTCCTTTTTTGGGCCCGGGGCGGGGAGCACTCCCCTCTAATTTCGGGACGGGGGAAAGCCATTAAAATTCTGGGGATGCCCCTGCTTGAGCCGGGCCCCAAAAAGGGGAAGGGGGGTAGGAGGGATCGGGATAGTCTGGAATGGGAATAGTAGCTTTGGAAGAATCGTATCTTAAAAAACATTCTTTCTAAAAAAACCCACGAGAAAACCTTCCCGATTCCGCCCCCACCAATCGGACAATTTGGGCAAGTAAGGGCGAAAAATTGGGGGGCCATATAGTAAAGATAAATCCGCGGGAAATTTTTTGGTTCCCAGGTAAAA
This sequence comes from Phyllomedusa bahiana, assembly GCA_025379985.1. Classification (NCBI taxonomy): domain Eukaryota; kingdom Metazoa; phylum Chordata; class Amphibia; order Anura; family Hylidae; genus Phyllomedusa; species Phyllomedusa bahiana. The sequence continues at coordinate 116,021 of JAODAL010005022.1, forward strand.
AGTTTTCCCTTCTCGGGCCCAATAAAAAGGGGAAAAACTTGATTTGATGTTTGGGGACAAGGTTTGGGGGAAGGGAAATTTTTCAAGGCTTAGATTTGGGGGAAATTTAAAATTTTATATTTGGGACCATGACCCTTAAAACGGGCCATTTCCCGCCATCAGGGGGGAGGATTTTAAAGGGGTCTGTCAGGTAAATCGCAAGTCGTAGCAAAAGCCAAAACACTTAAAACCCCTGCTTTGCCCAATCCATTTTCCCCCTAATGTCCGGATTGGTAAAGAATAGAGGCCATAAAATTTTCCCAAAGTTTAAAAGGGACTTTATAACAAGGGGAAAGGGGGGCCCACCCCTGCCTAGTCCCAAATTGCGGATTTCAAAGGCGGCAGAAAAGGCGCCTTTTAATTTCCCCTAGCCGAAGGATTTTGATATGTGTTAAAACCCGGGGAAGTGAAAAGGGGCCCTAACCCTATGTGTCGGATAGTGCCCGACAGGGAGCCCCAAAAGAGATCCTGTCAAATGTTTTTCAGCACCCAAATGAGGGGGATAAATCAAGGGTCCCCCTTAAAACTGACCCAAAGGGGGATGTTTTGTCCCGAGTCTTTAGGGTGTTATCCCCTCGCCCCCCTTTCCCCGGGCCCGAAGCCCACCGATCCGGTGAATCAGAGCAGGAGTGGGGGCCCCAAAAGAGTTTGGAAAAGGAGCTTAGCAAAAGTTTTTAAAAATTTACATTGAGGAGAGAAATAGGCCCTTTAGCTCCCACACGCCTGCGGGTTTTTTCCCCCGGGTTTGGGAAAGCTGTAATATGGCATAAAATTTCCTCTCCCGAAAACGGCTCCTCAAAAAGTTTTTTCCCTCCTCGGCCGAAAGTGGGGAAAATGGAGAGGAAGGCTTAAAATTTTTAAAAGGAGAGGAAGGAGGGGGGGGCCCTTTGGGGGTTGTAAAAAATTTTTAGGTTTGGAGTGGAAAATTCCTTGGCGATCAGATCGGTGGTATGGGGCCAGTTTCCCCCATGCTATTTTTTAATTTATTGGGTTTAAAGGATTTTTGAAATTTCTACCCCCTAGTAGTCGCGCAAAAAGGGTTGCCCCCATTTTGTTTCCGAACTCAAAAAACCCTTTCCCTTGGGCGGGGCCCTTAGGAGTTTACCCCAGGAGGCCTAAAAAAATTTAAACGAACCTCCAGTCTGGCCTTGAGAAGTTTCCTGTAGCACACCCCCAGCCCGGGCTTGTTTATGAAAGGATTCCAGCGATTTTCCCCCTTTGTAAAGCCTTTGCGATGGCGGCCCGAACGGCTTTCTTGGGGGCGACTACCAGGGTTTAAGGAGCAAAAACCTAAAAAAAACACATTTCGGGGCCCCCCAAATTTTAAAATATTGGGGTGTGTGATTCTAGATGGTCAGAAACAAAAGTGCTCAGCACCCTTCCCCAAAGCTCAGAAAGGGGAAAAAGGTTCCCAAACAATGAGTTTCATTAAGCCCCCAAGATCTAGCCTGAACGGAGAGAAAAGGGGGAGTCAAAGGGGAAAAACTTAGACTGGCGCATGGGTTTACCAAAGCCCCCCGTTCCCTATAGTGGGGAAATGCACAGCCAGGGGAGGGCCCCCCATGTTTAAAGTATATAGTCGATACGACTATAAGTATTGTGGGGGAGGAATAGAAGCTGTAGTCCCTATCTGAGGGATGTTGAAGCCCCCAAACCCTAAAGAAACTGAAATTTTAAAAAAGGGCTTTTTTTAACTTTCTTGGTAGCCCAGTACGAGACCTGGGAACGCCCCCCGGTTAGTTATTTTTTTGTCGGGTCAAGAGTGGGTTTTAAAATCCCCACAAAAGAGGACTGTTCCCTGAGTTGGGGGGTTCAGTTTTTTTTACTCTAACTTTAAAAACCGTTTGCCGGGGGATTAGGAGCATATACATTTACAAAATTTTGAAAAATGGCCAGCGATGTTTTTAAAAACAGGATCAGGTATCTGGCTTAAACCCTCGGAATAAAACCCAAACACTTAGTGAGAAAGGGACTTATGGACACGATCGCAACCCCCCGTGATTAGGTAGGGGCAAAATTTGGGAAAATTTCCAAAGGGGGGGAAATATCTGTCTTTAATTTATAGGGGAATGATTACTTTTTTAAAAAGTGTTCCTGGGAAAAAACACAACCTGGACCCCTTTTACGTGGGGAAAAGGTAGGGGTTTGCGCCCCCTTCTGAGGTTTTGTTCAGCCCCTTTGGGATTAAAAGACGTACTTTAAGGTCCCCATTCAAAAGGCAGGGGGGCAAGAGGAAAGCCCTTTTGCCCATTTTCATGGCCCCGGGTAAAAAAAGGGGCAAAGGGAAGCAGATGAGGAAGGGGGAGCAGAAAAAGAAAAATTTCAAAACCAAGGAAAAAGCAGGGGGAAAAAAAAAAAAATTTTTAGCCCCTGCAAAATCTACTATAAGAACTCCTTAAAAAATAGGAAAAACCCAAGAGCCCAAAACTTTGGCCCCAAGGGGTTCCAAACCCTACTTGGGGGGGAAAAGGAAAACAGGCATAAGGGAAGAATTTCCCGGACAATGTTGGGGCCCGGTTATTTATGCATGAGCTTTCCCAAAAAATTAAGGGAAAGGGACAAAAGAAATAAGTCAGAAAAAAAAACTTTTAAAATTAAAAATTTTAAAATGTCCCATGGGGAAAACAATCACTTTTATGCATGACCCCCCGGGCATGAGAAAATAAGGGGGATTAACAGGGCAGATCCTGGACTTTAAAATTTTTTTCACCGGGAGAGCCCCCCTTAAAAACGGGGGGGTTTTGTGGCGGGGAAATCCCCGGTTTATCCCCCCGTTGGGTTTTGGACTGGGATCGAGGGACCTCCTCCCCTTCCCCTGGGAAAAAAAAAATTCCCGGGGCCCTCAAAGGGAAGGAATTTTTTGGGTCTGCAAAACCCCGTAGAAAAAATTGGAAAAATCTTCGGGAGAGCGCAGGGGGTTAAAGGGGTCATCCTTTTTGTTTAAATAAGAGCAAAAAAGGGGCCCCACCTTTAGGGTATATTTCTTTCAAGTAGCACAGAGAGAATTTGGTTTTGAGCAGAGCCCTTTGGCAATGGTATGGCGGAAAAGGGCCGGGAACATTTGTATGGGTTTTTCACGGTAGGGCAAAGGGGCCGCCCCCTAAGGGCTTTTTTCTTTATTTTTCTTTAAGAAAAATAGGGAAAAATTTGCGGCAAATAAAACTCCAGTGGGTGGATGAACTCTTTGCTAGGTTTTGGGGGCAATGCTCATGAAATCTGTTCCCGCTACAATGCGTAGTGGAGGTGGCCGGGTTTTTCATTAAAGATGTTGGAGAAAAGGGGGGAGTACAACTCCAAAAAGGAGGGATGGATCCGGGGGGGACCCCTGATCCGCGTTATTTCTCCCCCCTCTGTTCTCGAAAATCGTCCAGGGTGTTTTCTGGGGGCAAAAAAATTTTGGGGGAGTGTTGTTTTTACCGTTCCCCGCATTTCCCCCAGGGAGGTGAGGGGATTCATGTGGTTGTTTTAAAAAAGTCCACTCTCGTAGAAAACGGTTGACAGTCAGAACGAAAATTTGGGCGAAAAACCTTCCTAAATTCCGCCCGAAGGGGTTTAGCCATCAGGAGATAAAACCCGTTTGGGGGGAAGGTCCTGATAAGGGGGTGGAGGTCGGCAATCGTGATAGGGTTACTGTTGCCACTGGGCCCAAAAGGCAACAGTCGACGTTTGTGACTTTTTACTAGCCCCCCGCAGGCGGTTTTGGGAGATGAGTAGGCGGCCCCTAGGGGTCGGTGGGGGTAGTCCAGACTGCAAGCGGGGGCTACCCTCAGGCGTTGGGGAGGGCGCCAGCCCCTGTAGGAAGCAAACCGCTTTGGGGGCACGGGGCGAAGCCCCCCCCGCCAAAGAGGGAGTACCCTTTCACCTCCCCCATAGCACCCCGGGGGGACCCCGATGTTGAGAGGCCCCCCCCAAAAAGAACCCCCCGGGCCATGCTGGGAGGGTTCCCGGCCCAGCCGGGCCAATGGGGGGTGCCCGGGGGCCTGGGGGGGTTTCGGGGGGGAGGGGGAGGGCCAGTCCGTAACTGTGTGTGGGGGGGTGATGCCCCCCACTTCCTGGGTCCCCCTTTCCCCAACATTTGAGGCCCCGGCCCAAACAGGGATATGCCGGGGGTTTAAATCACAACGGGGGCGCCTTTCAGCTGAGTGTGGGGCCCCCCCCGGGGTTGTAACCCCCATGCCCGCGAGACTGGGGGGAAGGGGGGTGGGCCCCTGAGGAAAAGGGGCCCCGTTGAAAAGTTTTGCCCCGGAGTTGAGGCCCTGCTAGAGGGGCCAACAAGGAAAGGGTTTAAAAGAGGAGGGGGTCCTGAAGCATTCAGTCCCCGAAGTCCTGTAGTGCAGAGGGGGGGCTGCTCCGGTTTCCCCCGGGGGCGAAAGAAAAAAGGATGGTTTTCCCCCCCTTCAGGTGCCCCCCTGTCCCGCAGGCCAACCCGCACTCCGCCCCGGTGCGAAGTGAGAAAATGCGGTGGCTAAAGGGATGTCCCTCCCGGGGCCCCACTGCGGCTTTCCCAAAAAAATTGCCCGGAGGAGGGTGCGGGGTCGGGTTCCGGGCAGGCCCCGCCCGGGGTGTGTCTTGTCCCTGCCGCTTTCAGCGGAGGCAGCCCAGTCACATGGTTTTCCCCCGGTGGCAGCGGCGGAGCCCCCACTGCGTCCCCTCCCCGGAACGTCAGGTTTGGGGGCTCGGGCCGTGTCGCGTCCCTCGGCGGGCGTTGGGGCTGGGGGCCCGGGCCTGCCCTGGGGGCGTCGTGGAGAAACCCACTGGGCCCTTCCCTTGGGGGGTTTTGCGGCCCGGGGCCGCCCGGACCACGTCTCGTCCCCCGGAGTTGTGAAGAGGCCCCTTGGGGGGCCCTTTCGCGTCCCCCAAAAAGGGAGCGGTGGACCGAAACAGCAGCTTTTGGGCCGGGCCCTTTGGGCAAGGGCCGAGACGAGCCAGCAGCCGCAGGCCCGGGTGAAGCAGGCCGGGGGGCCCCAGCGGGGGCTGCAACCTCCCCCCCTCCCGGGGGCCCCTGAATCCCAAGTGGCGGCGTCCAAAGGTGAGTCCCCAGTATTTTTTGCCCCGGCAGGCGATGAGGGGACCCGGCGGCCTTTTTGGGTCCTCGCCAGCCACTCGTCCTGCTCCCCTTAAGGCCCAATAACGTCCAAAATAGGTCTCGATTTTGCCCCTGAGGGCGCCCAGAGAGGGCGCGGACCTGTCCTGCCTTTTTTGGAGGTTTTCCCCATGTTTGATGCTCAATGAAGGTGGTTTTTTCAGATTTACCCCCGGGAGCAAAAAAAAACCAGCTTCTTCACTCGGCCATGTCAAGCCACGCCCCCCGCAAAACTGCTTTTTTTTTTGCAATCAAACCTATTGAAAATCCAAGCCATGTGGACTGGAAATTGGGAAAATTCAAATTTAGGTTTCATAGACAAGCTTTAAGGTCGGATTTTTACAGCTTTTTTAAAATTTTAAGCCCAAAAAAGTAAAAATCCGGGCTGTTTAAGCACGTGTGTTTGAAAGGGCCCCTTATTAACAAACGCTTCCAAAATCAAAACAAACTCACTGTACAACACCAGAGAAATACCACAGTGATTTATAAAAGCATCTATACCTCATAGTGTAGGGCTAGATAAATGCTCATGTACTTTGTTGACAGTTCAATTACAAACTAGAAATTGATTGATCTTACCCAGATTTGCTTCTGATTTCAGCTTCAAGGATGGGACATTTGTAGGCCATTGATGGTAACTGCTCAATGAGCTAAGAGGTGTTGGTAACTGAGACAAGAAATTGGCAATCAGGTTGTCGTCCCAAGCATTCTCAACTATTACTTGCTCTGAAGGAAGAGAAAATTTTTTTAAAATCAGTTAAAGCGGGTTTAATGTACTGTATATAATATTCATTTTAAAAGCTGAACCATCAATGCATATTGCAGAAAGGTTCACAGTCTCCTGACCTGAGAAACTACAAGCTGATCATTTGTTACACGTTGGACGTGCTCTCCCAACCTATGGCTATGTTCACACAGCTTAATTGCGGGACATATTTCGCCCCGCAATAACGGCGTGTGTACGGGGGCGGGGCGGGGCCGGCAGCCCCATAGACATGCATTATTCTCTGCGTGTATACGCCGTGAATAATTGACATGTCACTTCTCTCCCCGCTTGGCGTACTGTGCGAGCAGGGAGAGGAAACGTGATCCATAGTTCTCTATGAGAACTGTGGATTACCGTAATGACTGGGACGTATTTCAGCCCGTAACTTGCACAGTACGGCACGAATTACGGGCTGAAATATGTCCCAGGATAAGCCGTTTGAACATAGCCTATTAGTAAGAGTGGTGAGCCAATTGCACTTAACCTAGTTATCTCAAAATCTTTGTAATACAGAGATTTTACTTTTTTATTTAATTTTTGTTTGGGGAGGGGGTGGGGGGGTGGAGGGAGTTTCAACATTCTTCCCTTTTAAATTTCTGCAGAGTGGAAAATACAGCACCAAGAAAGACGAGCCGTAAGGTTTCACAACACAAGAAATCAAGAAAGCAGAAGTCGCCAAGATCTGCAAATGATCAAATTTGTGGGAGGGGACATAAAATGCAGATTAAAAACAGATTTTAGCTGCTAGAAAACGCAAAAATTGGATCGAGTGGTATGGGCGGATGCAATGTCGATTGTTCAACACTGGTCTATGTTTGAGAGAGCAAGGACAAACTGGAATGACAGCAAGAGGTGTATAGAGGTGAACCTCAGGCTTGAGACATCCATTTCAAGACCTGAATATTGATATATGGCTTACCATTTGGTGATACACCGTACACAAGCCACATCTCTATCTTTCTGTATCTTAATTGTTTTACCTCTGTGTAGTGAGTGGTGTCCCCTGAAGAACAGTGTTTAATAAGAGGAAACGTGTCAGGTTCTGTGTACGCTAGGGCCTATTAGGGTTCAGCCATCGAGGGTGGAGGCGCTCTTTTTGGGGCGGTACCCCTACTGTACAGGCAGGGTAACATACGGCGTATCTTCAGCACTGAGACCCAATGTTATTTGCCTTATCCGGGTTATCATGGAGGCTTGAGCGGATTACAGGACCACCGCTATCTAATCAAGCAGCCAGTGAGGAGGATGACAGTACAGTGAGTACAACCCTCAAGTGTTCATTTCAGGTATCCCTGTTTGTGTATATGAATGTGTTTTGACCTATTGGGCCTTTTGATAGCCCACTATCACCTGTATCCTGCTACTCATTGAATCTATTATATCTATTATGTATGTGTTTATGTTTGTGGGTCTAACCAATATATTTGAAGAGTAGTAAGTAAAAGTTATTTTTTAAAGGATTTTTTGCTCAGTGATAGTAGTATTTAAATATGAGTTATGAAAGTATTAACTATTTTCAGTGACAAGTTGTGAACCTCTGTAAGGACAGATCGTCTGATTGGAAGAATGATCCATTTCGTACTGCACGTCAAATTGGATGTCACATCCCAAGCCTAAAGCAGCAAACGGTGTTGATACACAATATAAGTAGGTATATGCATGACATTGGACTATGAGCCAGACATCCAGCTACCACTGACCTCACACCACTACTCAAAGGCAGTCATGGTGAACAGCAGAACGGCAATGGAGGTCTATAGGCTTCAGTTATGAGCTGCGCTTTTGTCTCGGACGCAACAATAGCCAGAGATTGGTGTGACAACCACGTGGGCAACACCATGAAGAGGCCATTACAAAAGGATGGGACACCAGTCCTACCCCTGGGATGATTATGCTGTAGGGTGGCATAATGTATGGTAGCCAAACCATTCTTTTTTCAGCCTTACATTGATTTGGTGAAGGAATTGGCTGTACTGCCATTTCTCCAAAGTGTCTCAGGAGCGTTTTTTTTTTTTTTTACAGCAGAAAAACGCCAGGCCACATATTCCTCATGGTAATGTGAGCCAGTGTGGCCTAAACATGCTACCATAGCCTGCAGAGTCTCTCCACTTGTCTCCGATTGAGCACATCTATGTCGTCATTAGTTGGCAATTGCAAATGGAACTGCCAGAAGCTCAAACTTGATGATTTGCTTACCCAAGTACATTCAGCATGGCATAATGTTCAAACAACTAATAAATAGGTTGTCTCACTACAAGGATTGCTTTTTATGTTAAAGATCTTGCAAAAAAAAGTCATTTTGTTAATGAGCACATATTGTAGTGTCCTACCTACTCCTAGATATACCCTCTTGTATGGGCTGCATCAGCTTTTCAGGTTGCAATGGTTACAGACTTGTTCGATCTCTCCCGATATGTTGCCAGTGCTGGTCGCTATAGCTACAGACCTGGTGCCCTCAGCAGCTTATCACTGCAGGACAATAATAGCCAGTAAATTCAAAAATGTAACTGAGAAAAGAGCACTGAGGGAAGATGAAACTGTAGTGAGACAACCCCTTTAAGACCTTACTGATCGCTTGTCACGTTGTGGGAGTGCGTGCATTTGTACTTGTGGTGCTCACACTTGGTACTGAATAAAACAAGATTTTTGAATATTTTCTTCCCATTTATGTTATTATTTGCACATCAATAGCACGTCTATCGATCCTATCATTTCCATAATCCCAATACTTTTTTATGTCTACACAGCACAGGATTAGTCGGATTTGCGGCGGATTCATTATTTAGAATTCACCGAAAAGCCGACTGTAACCAGTGCCCCTTAGACCTCAATAGAAAATCTGTGCGGTAGTCAACACAGTACGGATTTTCTATTGTTGGATATGTAAACCGTCAGATTCCTGTCGGATTAACGTACATTCAATGTACTGGGCTGGCAGGAAATCTACAAACCAATTGCGCTTTTTAGCGCAAACCCTCGCTAAACCCGTGGTGTGGCGATTTCTGACGGTATTTTAACTATGCCGTGTAGATATGGCCATAGTGTTGTAATTTTTACATCGAGAAATGCAGAACTTGATCCATTACAAGTGCTTATTTCAACAAAAAGTGAGGTTGGAAATGACAAATCATAAAGCATTGATGTTGCCATGACATGAAAGAATCGGGCCAAGGGAAAAACAAAGCAAAACAAAAGTAACCTCTACATTGCAGGGTCAGGCTATCAGGACTGAAAAACCTTGTCCAGAGTTGATTCACTAAACAGATCTACTGCACACACATCTATACCTGGTTTTTGAAGGGATGGCTCAGACTCCTCTTCATCATCCGATACACTGAATGGCTGTGTTTTTATGCCCCAAGGGTCTTCCACATTTAATACACTGTGCTGTAAGGTATCCGAGAGCTTACATGCTGCCAGACGTTTCCTAGTACTGTCAACTTCATCTCCCGCTATTGGGACCTGTGGTTCTTGCAGAGGGAATACACTACAGGAGGAAGGTGACGGAACACTGACCGCTATCTTAGACTGTTCAGGACTGTGTTCTTGAATGGGGCTACCAAGAAAGAACATAAACATCGGTTACGTGTCACACAAGTGTAATACAAGCAAATATACATAGCAACACATACAACATATTCATGCACGTATGGTAATATTTCATACCTTAGTTTTCTTATTTTGGCTGCTTGCACAATTTTATCTTCAGCGCAGTCAAAGACCATGCGACACCCATCAGCCACAGTCTCTGCGTTTTCTAAAAGTTGAATCATGTAAAGTTTAGCAAAGATAACAGGTATACGGTAATTGTGAATGTACTAGTTTATCATTCTGAAAACATTACAAAAATAATAATTTTTTACCTCCCAGTTTATTTAGGTCATTATAACTACACTAGTTCACCCCTTTTGCTGCCAGGGTCATGAAGTCAAAAAACAGTCCATTTCATGCACACGTGTGATCAGATAAGCAAGTACTCATCTTCTCTTCTCTTTTTATAGACTTAGGGCGACATGTATGAAACTGGCACTGGCTAAGTGTCTCACTGCACTTTATAAATGTGTCTCATTCTACGCCAAAAGTAGTCTCAGTCATGCCACTAAACCGGTAAAAATCTGTATGACAGTTTTGCAGCAAACTTTGGCGCATTGTATGACTGACTCTGGCACGTCACGCCTCCACATCTTAGCCGCATTCAAAAGTGTTGTGTCTGGCGCAGAGTGCGCCAGTTTTGGCATACGTCGGTTCATACACCTATAAAACAGGGCTACAACAGTTTGGTTCAAAGCACGCCCAAAAAAAAATAGCACAGCCCCGTTCATACACATTGCCCTTAGAATTTAAAAAAAGACACCATATGTAAGAGAGCAGTATACTCTGATAAAAGGGGGTTAGGGGCTACAGAAGGTTGCAACATGAACAAACTCCAAGTTAACCCTTCCCATGCATCAGACAGGTACACATTATACATAGGAGGATTGAAGATCATGCATCTCCCTCCTGTCTCTGCAGACTGTCAGCACATCCCCAACATTGAAGTGAGAGCTTCAAGTAGATGCAGCTCTTACCCGCACCTGCTCTCTCATGGTTACATCACCTTGCAGCTACAACCACACCCAACCTCGTGCTAAATCCAAGAGATTTCTCTTTCAGGATGCAGTTTGGCTCTGTGATACGGAGGAGCCAGCATTTTGTGTTGGACAGCCCACCGGATTGTAAGCCAGGATGGAGCACTGCACATAACAGCATGACTTGCATTCTATAGGAGCTTTAACCTTTTGCAAATATAATATTAAAGGGAATGTGTCATCAAAAATGACTTCTTGTTTAACTCACATTTTTATGTTCAACACATTTTTTAAGATTTTTTTTTTTTTTTTAATTTTCCATATCACTCAATATTTTTTAAGAATTCTTCTTAAGTCCTGCAGTTTTCACTTTGGCCACTAAGCCTAATAATTGTCTGACACTTCCTGTTCTGTACAGAAAGATTCTCAGTTGTCTGCTCATTATAGCACAAAGAGGGTCAAACTGAAAGGAGACATCAGTGTGAATAGATAACAAAGGATCCACCAGTCACAAGAGGATATAGTCACAGTTCACCCTTTCACCTCCCTGCACACTGATTCTTCCCAGGTCACAGAGCATGCCTAGAAAACTCTCCTATAGAAGTGAATGGGAACGAGTCAGTCTTCAGTCTATGTGAATTAAGCTACTGTAATGCGCATCTTTGACTGATGTTAAAGCTGTGAAAAAACGGCCTTAGTGGCAAAATTGAAAACTGCTTTAATTAATAATTATTAAAAAAAAAGTTATATGAAAAAAAAAAAAAAACCACAACCGAAAATTCCTAAAAAATGTGTTTAACATAAAAATGGCAATACACTACGTGGAAATCCCTAAAGAAGCATTTTTGCTATCTATCATACATGAAAAAACTTTGAGACTCTCGGTTCACATATTTTGATCAAAAGATGTTTAAGCTGCCCACGACTTTCAACGTGATCTCAAAATCGGGCAGTCCTATGCTATCTTTACCTCTCAATCGAGCCAATCAGGCCTCTCACTGGGTCAACCGACCTCCATTATTCAGAGAGAAAAAATAAAAAACACCCAACCTGCAAGCTGCCCTTCTTATGACAGCCTGTAAAGATAGCATAGGACTGCCCGATTTTGAGATCACGTTGAAAGTCGTGGGCAGCTTAAACATCTTTTGATCAAAATATGTGAACCGAGAATAACATAAAAATGGGACTTAAACAATGACTCATTTTTTGATGGCACATTCCCTTTAAGCAATTGCCCCCTCCTCCCATGAAGAGTAGGTGTGAGAGTGGTTGTCTGTCAGAATTATTGCAAACTTTGTGCATGATATTGTGGCTCTTTAGTATCCTGGTGTAAACTGGCTTTTAACTTGTGTGCAGGTATGAATTGTAGGTGTGAGAGTGATTGTTTATTGGTATTCTTCACCTGTGTAATTTGGGAGTCTTACCTTCCTGCTGGGAATGCATTTTAGATTCGCCTCTACAGCAGTAATTATGTCCTTTTTTTCTGTAATTTCCAGTTGTGATTTACCCGGAGATAAAGCTATTAGTAGCAATTACATACTAGATGTGTCCTGGTCAGGAAAAGGGTTAGAAAGTGTGTATCAAGCTGTACCTGCTTGCATTTTGAGAGGTTAATTAAAAAGAGGATGCATAGGTTTAAAAGGTATCTATTTATATGGTAACAGCAATACCCACTTTAATAAACTCACTGGCAATAGTGTTGATGCCAGTATCAAAGGGTCATCACTGCCTCAAAGTAAATAGGGATAGGCATGAGGTTGGGTTTTGTAACTAATGACATGGAATGCAGGAAGGGACAATGCTGCAGAAGATTTTTGCCTTCCCTCTGAACTCCTACCCAATTTTGGTCCCCTGACAGCTGCTCTCATAAGCAACATTTTAAGAAGGAAAGTACATATTGCTGTCTGTGTCTTTAAAAAAAATTAATTGGTGAAGGAAACATCTACAGATAGTACTCTAGAAGACTGAAGTAGAGCAAAGTGTACAATGGAGATTATCAATCAATTCAGTAGTAACATGAAAGGTGACAAAACTTTGTCAACTTTACCCTTGTCTTCCACAATCTGCCAGTTTTGCTCAGGCTGCTTGCTACAGGCAGGAGTTGATGCAAGTCCAGCTGCAAGTGCAAAGTCTCCTGTGCTGTTCGGACTGGGAGCCAGAGTTTTGTTACAACGTGAAGCCCATACGGTGCAATCATCTACCATCGACTCAGCGGTCCTGACCTCCTCCTGTGAAGAAAAAACGCTTTTACCTTTTTGCTGGTACAAAACATTTAAGTCACCAAGGTTTCATATAGTAAAAACGATTGCAAAGAAATGGTAAGATTAGAAAATGAGAAAAGCAGACTTTGCTGCAGATTCACACAATGCCCATATCTAGAGAGCCTAACAACGTACATAGAACTATTAGAGTCTAAAGGCGCTTTCACACAGTGCGTTTTTTTTTCTGGTGCATAAATGCACATTGCTCTGCATTTCTGAAGGGAAAAAAAAAAAAAAAAGGAGCACCCTAAGGCCATGTTCACACGGCTTATTGCCGGCGTAATTGCGGGGACGTATTTCGCCTGCAATTACGCCGGCTGCCGTGCAGCTGCCGGCCCCATAGACATGCCTTATCCACGGCGCGTATACGCCGTGACTAAGTAGCATGTCGCTTTCTCCACGCTCGCCGTATTGTGCGAGCAGGGAGAGGAGAGGTAATCCATAGTTCTCTATGAGAACTGTGGATTACCGTAATGACCGGGACATATTTCAGCCCGTAATTAGCGCAGTACAGCGCAAATTACGGACTGAAATACGTCCCAAAATAAGCCGTGTGAACATGGCCTAAGGACTTCCAGTGATGAGCTGTAATACAGAAACACATATCACAGAGAGTAGACCTTTGGTTCAAGGAAGCACGTGCTCCCATGGTAAATAGTGGTGTAGCCATATAGTACCTGCATTCAATTTGCCTCTAGGAGAACCTTAAAGGGGTGTTCCCACTATAGACTTTGAAGGCATATCGATAGGTAAGTGTGAAAGTGTTGGCTCAGAACAGAGAGCCAATCAAGCTTGCGCAAGACTCTCCATTCTGTTGTATAGGAGTTCTGTAGGAGATCTGAGTATAACTGAGCATTATGTTCAGCTGTACTCAGGACAGAATAGAGAGTCGTGTAGCAGCAAGAGCAGCTATCCATTCTGAGCCGGCACTTTTGTGGACCTGTTCCAAGATAGATGCAAGTCCCAGAGGTCGGACATGCGCGTGTCAGACTTTGAGGGCTTATTCTATTGATATGCCACCCAAGTCTATAGTGGGAGCACCCATTTCATTAAAGTGGTCTATCTTAAAGACATGTTCTTTCTAACTGAATAAAGGGATTGGAGAAAAACCCTTTTAAACAGTCAAAAATTCAACAGTTGTTAGATACTAACTGTTCATAACAAAAGTTTTTAGACCTCAACATAATAACGCTAAGGTTTAAACACTATTGAAACTGACTACGTCTATTACAGGTAACACACATACAATAGGTGGCTAAAGCGTTTAATTTCATGACAATGACAACTGTAATCGTGAAATAACAATGCATTACATTTTTAGGAGCAGGTTTGAGCACAGGTCGCTCTCCAAAAGTTCTCACTTCTACTGGTTTCACTTGATAATGCCTTTAAAAAAAAATAAATTAAAGATTTTTTAAAGTTATTAGGCGGATCATAAGGTTTTTTTTAATTGAATAGATTTACAATGCTGTAACAAAGCAATAATTCGCACATAGTAAACACTAACCCATTCACTTTAGCCGTGTCGTCTTCAAAGATACAAAAGGCAGAAGGCAATAAAGGAGCAGCATTGTGCAAACCCAGGAAACCGCCTCCAGACGAATTTGTGTTGTCTAAAAAGAGCATCAATTAGGATAACAGTGTAGAAAAGAGAACTTAAGTGATCAAGGCAGAAATGTACAAGATTTAGCTTAGTCAACTTCCATTCTTCTGCAGAGGGCAAGGGGACAATCACATGTTTTAAACTCAGTTTGTGGCATTCGTCAGAGTACCCCCGATGTATACGGTGGTGGCTCCATAGAGAATAATAGGAGCTAACAGTTTAATTTGGACTACCTGTGCTCTGATTGCTAAACCTATATGCTTTTGCTCTGCACACATAGTGTTGAAGACCATAGTTTTCTGACCAGTGCAGATAGCATCTATGTTTGGCAAAGAAAGTTAAAATTAGACTACATTTGCTGCATTATTCTCTAAAGCTCTGCTACAGTATAGAGCAAGGTAGCGCTTTTTCACTGTATTCTATGATGGATATGATGAATGGAGTCTAATACATGATGTGAATGGCCCCTAAGTAGAAGGACTTGATTATATAAGACAAGTTTTTTAGTAGTGGTTCTATAACTTACTATCATTTCGACAGAAGGCCTCGATATCTGGCTTGTTTGGATCAGTGTTTTCAAATGGATTGTCATCCTCTTCATTATCAGGTGAGTGGAAGTCTGGAAAATGTCCATTATGAAACCTGGGGGTGGGGGATGAAAAAAAAAAAAAAAAAAAATTTAATTCCAGAAGACAAACGGGTGCATACAGAATTATCCAAACAGTATCTTAAGGGGACGGTAACACGGGCTAATTTCGGCGCGCATTTTGCGTCGTATTTGCAAGATGCGCGCCGAAATTACGGTAATCCACAGTTCTCATAGAGAGCTATGGATTACGCCTCCTCTCCCGGGGCGTACAATACAATCGTATTGTACGCCCGGGGAGATAAGTGACATGTCAATTATTCGTGGCGCGAGTTATCACAGTCTATGGAGCCGGCGGGCTGCCGGCCCCCCTGGGCCTAGGGAGTAAGCGCCGACCAGCGCAACTCCCAAACACCCCGCATAATTGCGAGGCGTACTGTACGCCACGCAATTACACTGTGTGAACATAGCCTAAGGGCATATTAAACCTAGAAAAAAATATTCATTCATATTCTGAAGTACTTTAATTTTGTCCGTCTATGTAGGCGACAATGTAGGTATTACCGAGTTTGAGTGCACAGGAAGGGGGAGGCATATGTTTATCTTTTGAGAACAGTTTGTTTTCTTGTTTAAAGTGCTGTTCTCAACACAGACTAACGGCATATTGATAGGATACGCCGTCAAACTTTGAGCCGCACTGATCTCAGGAACAGGCCCCCGAAAGTCTCAGCTCAGAATAGAGGGTTTGATGTTCCAGGAACACATGATCACCCTATTCAACTGTACTGACGACTAGCTTTCCACCCTAAACTGAGACTTTTATATTTTTATGGCTCATCGATAGGATATTATACAGAAACAATGGGAATGCAGATCATGCACTAAATCTGTATGGAATCCACGTACAATTCAGCTGTGTGAACATGGCATTAAAGCACTATTTAAACATACACGTTAGTATTGTCACACTACCTTAAACCATAATTTGGTTACAGGAATAAAAAATATGGACTCGCAAACAGATGTCATCTCAATGTAATAGTATCATATAACCAAATACAAATGTTCAGCATTTTAATGCTTAGCCATTACATTGAGATGACATCTGTTGGTGTTTATTAGTGAAAGGTGAATTTTCTCCTGTTTTCTTAAAGCTTGGAGGTCTCATACTTGTAGTAATCAGTAGTTTCTAAGGGTATGTTCACACGGTGTAATTTCGGCACGCATTTCGCCACGTATTTGCGCTCTAATATGGGCGAGATGCGCGCCGAAAATACGGTAATCCATAGTTCTCATAGAGAACTATGGATTACACCTCCTCTCTCCACTCGTACAATACGATCGTATTGTACACGCGGGGAGATAAGTGACATGTCAATTATTTGTGGCGAATACGCGCAGCGAGTAATGACTGTCAATGGGGCCGGCGAGCTGCCGCTGACCCCGACCGCCGCAGTACATCGTGTGAACATACCCTTACATATAAATGACTAGAATTTGTCTGGCCTGTTTAAACAGAAACAAGTGAGGGAGGGAGAAAGGAAATGGACACTGGGGAATTCTAGTAAAATTATATAAGCAAATATCACATTAAAGAGCATATTACTTTGCTGAGCGTTTCAATTGCCTGGGGCACCGTCTAGTTAGGTTAGGTCTTGCATTGCTCCTTTAATCCTCGCTAACAGTTTGAAGAGTTAAATCAAGTCACACCAATCCGGCTCATCCGATCAATACTTTCTTACCCAGTGCCTCCTTTGTGTTGACCGTGGGTGATGGAAGGACTTTGGACGGAGTTGCTTGGACAAATCCAAGAGATGTATTAGGAGTGATATGTGATGTGTTGGCTAAACCAGAGGCGTTTCCTATTAAAGAGGCTATAAAATAAAGACAAAATACATCAATATGATTTATAGTAACAAAAACTGTCTAATATGGAATAGTGACACATAGGTAAGTAAGAAAACCGTTATAAATATTCTTTAAAGGACACCTTATTCCCAGGACTTTGAAAAACCTCCCGACCACCTCCCACTGTTCTAAAATAGAAAAATAACCTATACTCATGTCTCCCATCACCGTTTCAGCTCTGCCAGAGCTCAAGATCCTCCCCCCCCCCATGATGTCACGTTCATGGATCATCTAATGCTGGAGACAATCACGGAGCTTTTGGTCACATGCTGCTGAGGCCAGGAGGTTGGATCCAGCATTAGATGATCCATGAACGTGATGTCGTGATTTAGGGACCGTTGGAAACACTGGAACTCTGAGACGGTGATGATGGGAGAGGTAAGGAAGTAAATTTTCTCTTTTAGCACAGGTGGAAAGTCCTGGAAAAACCCTTTATAGGGTTTTTTTCGTTTGAAGCTTTTGTAGACTTGAGCTGATTCTATCAGTTTCAAATCCAGGGGCGAGTCTCTCCTCTCAGTAGACGTCTCTCCCCTCACTGAAGAGCTAGGACATCATTCTGTGTTAGCAGGGGAAGGGAGAGGACGTCAGCTTTGCAGACTTCCTGCTATGCTTCTGGCTGCAGAGCTCTCAGCTCCAGGCTGCACAAGCTCCTTGTAACCAGTTTCTCTGTTATACACAGAGCATGAACTGAAGAAGCAAGTGTGAGAAATGCTCTCTGCCCCCATCCCTCCCCCCTCTGTTATAAGGAAGGCTGGAGGTAGAGCAGACTGTTATACGGGGGGGAGCACAGGGTATAAGACTGTTATATGAGGGGAGATTGAAGCAGTTACTCAGTACATAGAACCATCACATAGAGAGAAGCTGAGACAGCCCTTACCACAGGCTTTTTCCAGGAGCCCGTATTACGCACAAATCAGCGGGAGTAAGCGAAGGGGCGGCAGCCATCATAGACAAGAGTTTACGCGCGTCCGCGCCGTAAATATGTGCATGTCACTTTCTCCCCCCGCGGCGGATTTGCGAGCGGGGAGGAGCAAAGGATTCCACTGTTCTCTATGAGAGCTGTGGATTACCGTAATGACTCCGACGGTTTGGGGGCCGTATTGAAGGCAAATCCGGCGCGGAATACGGCGCCAATCCGTCGGCAAATAAGCCGTGTGAACGGGGCCTTACACACTCAGCAATCTCAGGCAGCTCGTTTCTCACAGCTCAGAGGGGAGTAAGCATAGCGTGCAGGCAGCCAATCACAGCACAGGAGGCGTTTCCCAGCAGGCTGAAATGTCAGTCAGCCAATCACAGAAAAGGGTCCCGTCCTGCTACTGCAGAAATAGCTATAGATGCACAGATTAGCTCAGATCTGTTATACTAAGTGACTTAGGTAATGCAAACCAATTACAAAACTGCTTATTTTTACTGTCCGCATCACTAGAGATATGATCTTTGTAGTGAAAAAACCCCTAAGTTAAACAAGTTTGGGGAGTACATATTTGGTTGCTGTGGAATTAAATTAAGTGGAGTACAGTGTTCCCTCACGTTACAATGGCCTCAGGATACAATACTTCCACCATATAATGGTCTTTTCTGGGATGTTGTATCTTGAAGCCACATCATGTAGAATGTCACAGACACTGCTGATCTCCGGCACATGTGATTGACTGAAAGATCCAGACGATGATCATGAACATTTGACTCGTAAAACCTTTGGATTACTGAAGTGCATGCAGTGATTGGTGGTCTAGTAGCACCTCTCTACAGTACAGTGTTGTACTACATGTCCTCCACTGCTCTTTACGTGTGCCAGGATGAGCGGCTCCTTTGGACACAAGGTGTTGGTTGTTGGAACCAATTAATATTGCAAGTTGAGGGAACACTGTACATAAAGACAAAACATCAGAACTTACCTTCTTTCACCCCAGGTTGTAATTTCACCATTAAAGCACTGGAATTGTGACCGCTACAGAAAAAAATATATATGACAAATTACCAGCAAAATTCTAAATAAGATGAAAAGAATATATTTTTACATACTATATAGCATACCATACGCAGTTGTACTTACAAAGGTTTTGGAGTGTCAGGAACAGTAGATGCGGACCTCTCTAGGAGCGGGGCTGGCTTAATAAATGTGCTGTCAGACGATGCTACGTGCAAAGTCTGTTGCGATACTGGATCAGGTCTCTCTAGTATAGAGTTGATATGCTGCACTGGAGCAGAAAGCATTGATAGCTGGTGGTCAACAGGTGTGTTATTGATTCGACCATTACTCAAGTCAATTCCGAGAGGTGGTGAGGTTTGTGACAAGAGAGAAGCAGCCAACTCAGAGGTTGTAGACACAGCTTGATGCAAGCTTGAAACTGTCTGTACTGGAAGAACTGGAGCTTCTAATCCCAATGGTGCCACCATGCTAGGATACACAGGAACAGGCTGCATCTTAAATATAAAAAAAGAATGCATGTGATAAAAATATACAATCTGTATGATGCAATGAAGTATATTTACAGTACAGACCAAAAGTTTGGACACACCTCTCATTTCAACAGTTTTCTGTATTTTCATGACTATAAAAATTGTAGATTCGCACTGAAGGCATCAAAACTATAAATTAACACATGTGAAATTATATTCTTAACAAAACAGTGTGAAACTGAAAATATTCTTCTATTCTAGGTTCTTCAAAGTAGCCACCTTTTGCTTTGATTTCTGCTTTGCACACTCTTGGCATTCTCTTGATGAGCTTCAAGAGGTAGTCACCTGAAATTGTGTTCACTTCACAGGTGTGCCCTGTCAGGTTTAATAAGCGAGATCATCAGTTGTGTTGTTCAGAAGTCAGGTGGATACACAGCTGATAGTCCTACTGAATGGGCTGTTAGAATTTCTATTATGGCAAGAAAAAAGCAGCTAAGTAGAAAAAACCGAGTGGCCATCATTACTTTAAAACATGAAGGTCAGTCCGAAAAATTGGGGAAACTTTGAAATTGTCCCCAAGTGCAGTGGCAACAACCATCAAGCGCTACAAAGAAACTGGCTCACATGAGGACCGCCCCAGGAAAGGAAGACCAAGAATCACCTCTGCTGCAG
This sequence comes from Phyllomedusa bahiana, assembly GCA_025379985.1. Lineage (NCBI taxonomy): Eukaryota > Metazoa > Chordata > Amphibia > Anura > Hylidae > Phyllomedusa > Phyllomedusa bahiana. Next base: position 135,910 of record JAODAL010005022.1, read on the forward strand.
AGTATAAGTTCATCCGATTAGAGACCAGGTCAATGCCACACAGAGTTCTAGCAGCAGACACATCTCTACAACTGTTAAGAGGAGACTGTGTGCAGCAGCCTTCATGGTAAAATAGCTGCTATGAAACCCTGCTAAGGACAGGCAACAAGCAGAAGAGACTTGTTGGGCTAAAGAAACAAAGGAATGGACATTAGACCAGTGGAAATCTGTGCTTTGGTCTGATGAGTTTCAAATTTGAGATCTTTGGTTCCAACCACCGTCTCTTTGTGCGACGCAGAAAAGGTGAACGAATGGACTCTACATGCCTGGTTCCCACCGTGAAGCATGGAGGAGGAGGTGTGATGGTGTGGGGGTGCTTTGCTGGTGACACTGTTGGGGATTTATTCCAAATTGAAGGAATACTGAACTAGCATGGTTACCACAGCATCTTGCAGCGGCATGCTATTCCATCCGGTTTGCATTTAGTTGGACCATCATTTATTTTTCAACAGGACAATGACCCCAAACACAACTCCAGACTGTGTAAGGGCTATTTGACCAAGAAGGAGGGTGATGGGGTGCTATGCCAGATGACCTGGCCTTCACAGTCACTAGACCTGAACCCAATCGAGATGGTTTGGGGGGAGCTGGACCGCAGAGTGAAGGCAAAAGGGCCAACAAGTGCTAAGCTGCTCTAGGAACTCCTTCAAGACTGTTGGAAGACCATTTCAGGTGACTACCTCCTGAAACTCATCAAGAGAATGCCAAGAGTATGCAAAGCAGCAATCAAAGCAAAAGGTGGTCTGCGATACTTTTCTCACATGTTTGTTATAAATTCATAGTTTTGATGCCTTCAGTGTGAATCTACAATTTTTATAGTCATGAAAATACAGAAAACTGTTGGAATGAGAAGGCGTGTCCAAACTTTTGGTCTGTACTGTACATGCACAACAAACCTGGTCAAATGTCAAATAATGCCATTTTATTTTACTAAATATGAAAAAAAAAATTTACAGGAAATTCACCCCACCATGTGCATTCACAAACCCTTCAAAGGGTAAGTGATAAATGACGGTTTAATGACGGCTCCACCAATGGATTGCCTATTGCTCAGTAGAAGAGGGCTCCCCTACTCCTTGTTCCTCCTCACCTGCATGATTGTGGCGAGGGCCCCCAGGAATCATGCCTTTATCACTCTCTATTCTCCAACTATGGGATGTGTGGTGGAAAAACCAAAATGTGTAGAAATATTAATTTAACACTTGTACTTTCTAAATTAGCCAATAGATGTCAGCATTTGAGGTATACAGTACAGTGCCGGAAACAAAATTAATATAATAGTTACTGTACAGCTTTTGAGTTTTTTCACTCCTAAAAAGATATTGACATTATTGACATTGACAGCATAAGTGGGTCCCACCCTTCCTGAGAATAGGGGTTCCCTTACTTTCCAAAAACCTTTTATTTCAACGGAAGCAGCAATGGCAGCCGAGCACATGCTGTCAGTGGCCACAGCTTAAGGAGGATGCAAAACTATGCACAGTGTAAAACTTGGAAAAAGGTGTACAGAAAGGATCACCTTGCTGCTCTGCATATCTGGAGAGCAAAAGTTTGGTGCTGAACTGCCCACAAGACATCCAGGGGACGGTTATATAGAAGGGAGGCAGCATGCCTCACCTAAAGTTGATTGAATGCAACTGGATATAGTGGATGTTAAATATGGTACACGTTTTGATATACTAGAATATTAACATATTGTCACGAGTGGTGGCGCAGCCCCTGGTCCGGGCGCGCTTGTGTCCCTGCTGTCCCTGTTGTGCCCAGGCAGGTGGCCCCGGGGGCGTACCCGCTCCCTCAGGCGCTGTCACTTACCTGACCACGCTCCTGCTCTGTCTCAGCCGTTTGCTGGCCAGTGCGCGCGTTCCCGCTCCCTAGGGCGCGCGCCGGCTCTTAAATTTAAAGGGCCAGCGCGCCGGTAATTGGTGTTGCCGGCCGCTGACCCTATATAATGGCTCCACCTCTTCCTTGACCTCGCCGATTCCATAGTGCCCATACCTATGCGAGGAAGCCTTTTGTCACTCCGTTTCGTCTCTTCCGTGTACCAGTTCCGTTTACGCCCGTCTAACGACCACGAACCTTCGCTGCCTGCCCTGACCTTCTGGCCTGACCCCGACTACGAGTTTGCCTGCCGATTCTGTACCGCGTTGTGCCTTGGCCGCCTCCACAAGCGAGTCACATCAAGGGTAACGACTTGGTGGAATCCCGCCGCAGCAAGTCCATCCCGGGCGTAAACGGAACTGGTACACGGAAGAGACGAAACGGAGTGACAAAAGTCCATCCCGCTTTGCGGCGGGCTCTGGTGAAAACCGGGACCCACTTAGACTCCGCTCCCTGGTGTGGCTTCTACCACCGCTTGCGGCGGTCCAGTGGATCCACTACCCCAGTCCGTTACACATATTATGAGTCAATATAAAGGGTTAACTATACACATATGGCAGACTTCATATTTCTTTAAGCACACAGCTATTTTAGCGATAGTGGGATGGAACTGGTTAGAATTGGAGAATAGAATATTCTGGTAGATTTCTATATATCTATAAGAACTAACCAACTTTTAAACACGCCCACTTCTCACAATATAGGACAGGCAAGGTACAGAGAGCGGTGTGGAACTACATTGAAGACGTAGCGATACGAAACCATGAGACATGCATGCTGGATGGTGGACTGAATGAAGGTCAGATGAGGACGACACACACACACTTAGAAGCCCAATATGCAAGACACAGATACTAATGAATGTAAGCTACAATTTCTATGTTTTCTTGTAATTTGACAACTTTCATGAAGAATGCAACATATCTCTTTTTTTTAATAAGAATTTATAGCAGCGACTCCCATTTTAGCCTGAAAAAAGAATCTAGTTACATCTTGAAGTGTGACAGGGTGGAGACAGCTCCATTGTGACATTTTCTCCCAGTAGTGGGAACAGTGAGAGATGGTTTACTTCCATACTGTATAATGCAGTTGGTGCAGGGTGGGCTCAGGCAGACCAGAATGAAAATTAGCATTGCAATGAAGCAGGTCATCACAAGCATTGCCTGCCTGGGGCCCTGAGCTCCAACATGGTGCTCTTCCTGTGCAGTCAAGTAATATATGTTATGTTGTTGCTGGGAAGTAAAAAAGTAAGCAAGAAAAGACCTGCTATGGACAGAGCCTTCTAAAATCAGAAGAGCAAGCAGACTGGAAATTCCCTGCCCAGAACAGAATAGCGTCTGGTGATGTCCCAAAAGAAAACAGTGGAGGAGTAAAGCCCAATAGCCTATTGAGCCAATGAGGGCTGTGAAATTATCTGCACTGCTGGCTGGCTGGGTCAGAAGTGGGAAGGGAAGCTGCAGTCTTTCATTTCCTTCAGTAGATATAGCAGCAAACTGAGGGTTAAGCCGCACTGGTGGGTAAAAAAAGATGATCAAGTCACCCTGTAATCCCAACCTAAATGGGAAGAAAAGACAAATAACAGACGGCGAAGAAGAACCTGTCAAGTAGCAAGGTCTTAGGGACATCAAGCTAAAACTATTTAGTTCAGCTGTACTCAACAAGAAAAAAGGTGCTCACTTGCATGTGTATTCCAATTTGAATGGTAACCAGCATGGTAACCAGCAGAGTACAGAGACTTAGGCTGTGTTCACACGGCTTAAAATGGGACGTATTTCGGTCCGTATTTCGCACCGTACTGCGCTCAATATGGCCGAAATACGTTCTAATAATTACGGTAATCCATAGTTCTCATAGAGGACTATGGATCACGTCTCCTCTCCCCACGCGCACAATACGGCGAGCGGGGGAGATAAGTGACATGTCACTTATTCACGGCTTTTACGCGCCGTGAATAATGCATGTTTATGGGGCCGGCAGGCTGCCGGCTCGCCCGCCCCCACAGAAGCTTGCAGCGAACGGCGCGAGCTTCCGTACACACGGCGTAACTATGCCCCGCAATTAGCCCGTGTGAACATACCCTTTTTGCAATGTGCTTGGATTGCCATCGGTCCACCGGCCAAAGTTACCATAGAAGAGAACACTAAGGAAGCGTATAATCAGCACCATCGATGAAAAGTCCCAAAAACTTTATTCAAAAAGCAGGAGTAGAACTTGGGTAAAAAATGCTAAGTACAAATCACGCTAATTTAGTTTAGTTGAAGCTTGTATAAGGAGCTACCACGGTTTTCGCATCTATCCGTTTGTCAGTTCCACTTTACTCCTCCCTCACTACCATTGAGCGATGAGACTTAATTTTTTTTACGTTCTCCCACATTACTAATGATGGCTAGATGCCCTAGATGTGGGACACCCTTTTTTTCCCCCTTCGTTCATTAGAAATTGCTTTGAGATACACTGTGGTGCCAGTACTTTTACTTACCTGCAGTTGCATAAGAATTCCTGGCTGATGCAACTTGCTCTAGGTTACATGACCTGCTCTCCGATTAGCTGAAAAACACTGTGTTTTTGATGCTATGAGACTGACTTTGACAACCCCCCACCCCCACCAAGGAATGCATAGAGAGATTAAATTTTGGGCCACACAACCATGCTGGCTGTTTCAGTAACTCTGAGAGCAGGTCACATGACTCAGTGACAGCAGTGAGAAATCCTGTATGCAACCGAAGGTAAGCAAAATTACTGCCACCACTGTGCACCTAGAAGCAACGTCTAATGAAATAAAGGAAAAAAACAAATAACCTGAAGTAGTCCTTTAAATGATAAGCCCAACAGGCAAAGCAGGCAACACTTCATTTGAAGTATGAACTGCATCTGATCAGATAAGCACATGTGGTGATATAGACAAGCAGCAGCCTATACCTACGATACTCACAGTGTTATTCTGTTCTGGGGAGGTCTGGCTTGTGGATTCTTGTACATTCAGCAAGTTGCTTAGTTGCGCCATCTTCTGTTTTAGCATTTGTTCTTGGAGAGCCGCTTCCTCTTTGATCTTCATGTACTTCTTCTCTTCTTCCTCTGATAATGAATACATAAAGGTTCTATTAAAACTGCAGATGCTTAAAGACTCGTTACCACCTTAAAGGGGTTGTCTCACTACATTGAGTCATATTACCACAGTCCTGTTTCTTGGTTTCATTTTGAATTCAGGGGCGTGTTTACTGGCTTCCACTAGGCTGCAGTAGAAGCCAGGTCTGTAGCTATACCGACCACCACTGGCAGCCTATCAGGAGAGAGCAAACAGGTCTGTAGCTATAGCGACCACAGGCGCTGATGCAGCCCATACAAGAGGGGAAATCTCAGAATAAGTAGGACACTGTTAATGGACACATATTGCAAAGTGACTTGTTTTTGCACGATCTTTAACATCAAAAGCAATCCTTGTAGTGAGACAACCCCTTTAACTATGCTGACCAATGTTTCAAAAAAAAAATTTAAGAAAAATCAGTAACAGAAATGTTATTTTTGAAAAACACAATGTGGCACATATCTACACGGCCTTGTGTCTTTAGCCTAAAGCCTCTTGAACAGGACCTTAAAAGCCTGACTACATTAGATTAAGGTGGGGGACCTTAGTTTAGCTTTACCTAAAGGTTACAGCTGACGAGTAGAAAAAAAAAAAAAAAACATAGGAAAAGACCATTTGGTTCTAACACCTTTCTTCGTTCCTTTATTATGGTTTATCCAACTATTGTCAGAATATTTCTACACAAAAGTCCAGAAAACAAAAAAAAAAAAAAAGATCCTTTAAAGACCATAAGTTACTTCTACATTTTCTTGGCATATACATTATATAAGAAACTACATTGCACTAGCCGAGGTAAAATATCTTCAATATAAGACATGCCTGAAGGACTCAAGATGATTAGGCTGTGTCCACAGTACAAAGATCTAAATGCTAAAACTTGCGTACTACTGGTAGTATTTGCACAATATTTTACACAAAAACCCCAATGATTTTTAGCTCTGTTTTTGAATTCTTTTTTTTTTTTTTTTTAAATGTTTTTTTGCAATATAGAGCACTATCTAGTTTTTGGACGGCAATTCAAAAATTTTCTGGTCGTTTTTCATGCCATCCTATTGACTTCAATTGTAAATTTTTCGGCGTTTTCCAAATAACATAGGGCAGAAGATTGAACATGTACCCAGTTTTGGGAAAAAAAAAAAAAGCGATTTTGAAATCCGCCCTCAGAAAATCCAAGATGTGTAGACTACAAGTCAGATTTTCTGTTGAGATCTATGGGAATGGTTTTACAGTCATTTGGCGGTTTTTAAAATCCAAATCCACGTCAAAAATCGACTAATTCTTTGCCGTGTAGTCAAACCCTTACCCCATTCTTGCATCTTCTTCCGCTGCTCTTGTTTCTTTTTGTAGAGGATTGCTCTAAATTCTTCGAGCGACATCTCAGAATCCCCACAAACAAGCTTGTCCTTGCAATACATTGGAACTTGCTTCATTTCTGCATAGGAAGATGCAGAGTGTTGAGGGACCACAGCTGACTTGGAAATTGTTACAAATTTGCTCCTGGACAAAATAAAAATAAAAAGATAAAACAATAAAAATTAGTGTACACTGTAACTACAGCTTAAAATAAAAGACTAGATCCCCCTCTCAGACTCTGCACACAAAAAAAATAAATAAATAAAATAAATCATAATATATATATATATATATATATATATATATATATATATATATATATATATATATATTATATATATATATATATATTCTAGAGTCTATTGTTTGTTGTCACTGTTACAGTACTTGTCACCCCCTACAGTTCTGATTACTTAAAAGTTGTACTCAGTTACTTGTGAGAAACCCAAATGGGTTGATTCTTATTGCCTCATCTTATTCCAGAATTCACACATGCACATAATGTACAAGAGGATGTAGATGGTGAAACTGATGTACTGGGCATTAGCTTTAAATATGTAGGCAAAGGTAAGTACTATTACCAAGTACATTGCTGATCTGATTTTGCTTCTCATCTCTGGCTTACGTACACAAGCTTCCCTAGATTACCAACCACCATTCCCTGCTCTAGCAGCCCTGGCCTGGCTCATGTTGTCACTCCCCGCTGTTTCCCATCAGTAGCACAGGAGCTTACGTTTCTTATGGACAAACATTAACTCTTTACAGCTCTGTAGCTTTGTACCCTGCTCTTTAAACCCATCCATCTAGGAAAAGCACAGCTTTTATGCCAATCACTTCTATAGAACCTCCCACAGCCTGAACAGCAAGTGGGAGCCTGAAGCTGGCTGTAAAGAATAGGCTCTGTCAAACAGCCAGATGGGAAAATCCATTTAATAAATTAGATGGAGTTTCGAAGCAGGGATAAAAAGAACATCAGCGGGCAACACAAAAAGAACGTCTGTACTAGTAAAAGACTATGTTTGTTAAAAGCATAAAGCGCATTTCGAAGACAAAAATAATAGCAAGTGTTGGAAGCACTAACCCATATACAAAGTAAGGGCTAGTTGCTCACTACCGTAGTCAACCAAAAGTTTAGCCATCGCAGTTTGGCCACTTAACATATTTCCCTACATCAGCTCATTAAATTGTCTTTGGTCTCCGGTTATCAGCTTAAAGGGATTGTCGCACTAGAAGGATTGCTTTTTATGTTAAAGATCTTGCAAAAACAAGTCACTTTGCAATATGTGTCCATTAACAGTGTCCTACCTATTCCTAGATATCCCCTCTTGTATGGGCTGCATCAGCTCCTGTGGTCACTATAGCTACAGACCTGTTTGATCTCTCCCGATAGGCTGCCAGTGCTAGTCGCTACAGACCTGGCTTCTACTGCAGCCTAGCGGAAGCCAGTAAACACGCCTCGGAATTCAAAGTGAAACCAAGAAAACAGGACTGTGGTAACATGAGTTAATGTAGAGAGACAGCCCCTTTAAGTTCTCCTTGTCGTTCTCCTGGTATTGAATGATGAACGTTGACACCACAATACACAACACCACTGTCAGAGGCAGAATAACTACAATCAACAGATGGCCTCCACTTTGCACCTGTGTGAATGGTAATGATGTACACTTCCACCACTGTAAATCAATGAGAAACGGTGCCGCGCACTTTTCCTCACTGCGATCGGGGCACCGGTGGCGAAATTGCAGGCTCCTGATCGCTTAACATGGCAGCTGGAAGCCTTGTGCAGACTTCCATCGCCGCCATGTTTTCAATTTCCCAACTTCCAGCCAAAAGGAGGAAGTGGGGAAACCGCCATCTTAGTACACCCTAATGCATAGTATAAACAATGCATTAGGCTGTATAAATAATTGTGCCCCTAGTGGTGAAGCACCCTAGGGGGACTCAAAGTTAAAGTAAAAAAAAATAAAAAAAAAAAAAAAAAGGTTTTAAAGAATAAAAAAATTTAAAAGTTCAAGTCAGCCTCCTTTTGCCATTTTAAAAATAAAATAAAAAGCTACACATATTTGGTATCGCCGCATCCAAGAAAGTCTGATCTAGAACATAATTTATCCTGTACGCTGAACACCGTAGAAGAAAAAAATTCCAAACGCCAAAATTGTGGGTTTTTTCGTCTTTTCACGTCCCATAAAAATTGGAATAAATTTTATCAAAAAAGTCACATGCATTCCAAACTGCTATCAATAAAAAGTACACTTCAGCCCCCTCAATGCCCTCTCACTCAAGTCTGTAGGTGTTAGTACAAAAAAAAAAATAATTATTGGTCGCACAAAATGGCGCCACTGCACAAATTTCTAAAATAGAAAATGTTTGGAATTTTTTTACGGTACCAAAACATAACGAAAACCCTACATGTTTGGTAGTGGCGGATGTGTAACAACTTGTAGAATACAGATAACATTATTTTTACTGTAGAATGAACGAAATAAAAAAAACTCCCGCATACATGGCGCAAGTACGTCCCCCCCCCCCCCCTCCCCATTTTCGGCCCACTTATTTTTTTGCCCTTTCCCAGTATATTCTGTAGTAATATGAGTGTTAAGGGGTTAATATAAAAGGGGAGTTTTGAGTACAGCTTGGCTATACTTGGACTTCCCATTGAATAGAATGGAACCTGACGTGCATGTGATTGGACTTCCCATTGAATAGAATGGAACCTGACGTGCATGTGTGGCCACCTCTTTGTTCTACACAAAGACGTTTTAGTGCTTGCTCTCAAGCTAGGTACAGGACTCACCTGCACCTATCAGGCATTTATGGCATATCCTATTAATGTGTCCTAAATGTCCAAGATCGGAAAACCCACTTAATATAATTTGGGACTGGAATTTCTTGTTCAAACTAAATCTAATTTCTCGCTGTGAACTGCATCTGAGCTTCTGAATAAGAACTGGCATAGCTGAAAAGTAGGTCACAGATTTATTTTCAGAATAATACTAAACTCTCAAGTGATATCTGCTGAGAAATGTCAACACGGGACAGAAACTTACACACTGGACTCGCCTCTACTGATGGGCACTTCACATTCTTTCACAACCGGATTCTCAATTCCCGTAGAGTTCTAAATTGTGCAAAAATAATAATAATAATAATAATGAGACAACAGAAGAGAAAAAATGACATTTTTGTTAACGACATTAAAGGGTATTGTCTCTGGGGAGGCAGAATTCTGCAACTTTACACTGAGGTCATGGAGAGTAGAAGGTTGGCCGAAGCACGAGTACACTTCTTCAGTTGTACTTAGAGAAGTGGCCATGCAGAAACACGCTCTCCCCTTTATTGTATGGGAGTTCAAAAAATTTCCACAACGAAAATTTTTGTATTTTCCTAAAGGGAATTCCCCGTAAAGGGTTTTCCCCAAATTTTTAAAAAAAAAATAAATTCACATTTATGACCATACGAAAGCAAACGCAAAACAGTAAAAAAACCGAAACACGTCGCTGTGCGGAGAGCGAAAAAAAAACACAGAAGTAAAGACTGAAAGACCCCGCACAAAAGAGGGAGGGGAATTTTAGGTTTTTTAATAATTTTGTTTTTAGGCTTACCAGGCGCCTACTATTAATTTTTCATATGAAAAGGGCAAACCCCCTTTTTAAAGCACACGTGATAGAATAAAGATCAAATTGTGTAGCAAGAACAAATGCACGGTCTCCAATGACAATTAAATTAAAGGCAATGTCCATCTTCTCAGCCAATGTTTTCGCATGGACCAAAGTCCAAAAATACAAGATTCACCCAATTTAAAGCCCGTATAAAACTTCTAGATTAAATCTTTGTTCTAAAGCAACCAATCAGTGCTCCCCTTTCATTTCATATAGTGCTTTGAAAAAAAATGAAAAGGGAGTTCTGATTGGTTGCTATGGGCAACAAAGTCTTAGACCTAAACAATTTTCATACAAGTGACCTTTAGCCCTAAACAGTTTTCAGACAAGTTTTTTACTACTGCAAAAGTAAGCTAAATTTTCTTTTACTGATTTTTTTCGCAAAACTAGTAAATTTACAGTGGATGAAATAAGTATTGAACACATTACCAATTTTCTAAGTAAACATTTCTAAAGGTGCGATTGACAAAATTCTCAAAAGATGTAAGTAACAACCCATCCAATCTACAAAGGTAAATGAATCCTGTCACTTAGTAAAAAATAATATCAGCTGGCCTATAAAAAGTTGTCTCATTTCCAAGACGCCATACAAGGAACATCTCATGATGGGTAAAACCAGCGAGCTGTCTCAAACCTTCGCAACCTTATTGTTGCAAAATATACTGATGGCATTGGTTACAAGACAATTTCTAAACTACTGAGGGTTCCAGTGAGCACTGTTGGGACTATAATCTGTAAGTGGAAAGAATATCATTTCACCATAAATCGGCCACGACCAGGTGCTCCCAGCAAAATTTCAGACAGCGAAGTGAAAAGAACGATCAAAAGAGTCGTCCAAAAGCCAATGACCACCTGAAATCGCCAAGTAATATAGTTTCAAAGAAAAGAATAAGTAATGCACTCAAACTCCACAGCCTGTATGCATGCTGACCACGCAAGACTCCATTACTGAACAAAAAGCATGTTCAAGCATGTTTAAAGTTTGCTCAACAACATTTAGACAAGCCAGTAAAAAAAAAGGGAGAATATAGTCTGGTCAGATGAGACCAAAATTGAACTCTTTGGATGCCATAATACACACCATGTTTGGAGGCCAAAAGGCACTGCATATCCACCCCAAAAACACTATCCCAACAGTGAAGTTTGGAAGTAGGAACATCACAGTGGCACTGGCAAATGCCATATAATTGAAGGAAGAATGACTAGACAAATGTATCAAGCAGGGCTGTGGAGTCGGCAAGCCAAAGCCCCGACTCCTCAATTTCCCAAACCACTGACTCCCTCATACACAGTGCATGTTTAAGTGATAACATTACTGTAGTAAAATGGTAACAGGCTGTTTATCACCTTATGATACAATAATCAAGCTATTTAGGTAGAACAGACACTGACAAGCAAAAGGGTAACAATGTTTTGATGTTTTGAACACTTGTGGGTAGAGTTGAAGAAAAAGCTGTATTTGTATCCAAATCCAGTCTGCACCAACATTGGGAATATGTAGAAGAGACCTGGGATCAGATTTTGGTCAAGATATGCTTGTATCTGATTCAGAGCCCAGAAGGATCCAGGCAGTATTGAAAACCTAAGGTGGATTTCCCAAATACTAACAAAATAATAAAAAATTTACATTTTGTTTTTTTAGGAGCAAAACAGAACAAAACAGTTTTAGGAAAGTCGTTAAAAAAAGCAGTTTCTTTAAAAACTTGCAAGTCAAATTTTTGAAAAAAAAGGGAAATTTTTGTATTAAAAATTTCAGTACCTCATGTACAAAGCGTAGGGATGGGAGATATGAGCCTAAAGTCCCAAGTTCAAAACAAATTTTCCATTTTTTCTTTCAGTGTAAAAAAAAATTTATTGATATGTTTTGGAATCAAAATAAATTGTAAAAGCAAAACCTGACAGGAACATTTGTGGGCCTTTAAAATTTTTTCTGGGAATATAATTCTCCCTCAATCCTGCTACATGCCTTAAAATCTACTCATTTTCCAGGGTAAGAAAGGCCTCTCTACACTAACTTGGGTTGGGGCAAAATGTGACCACAGGGGGAACTCTCCCAAAAATGTCAGGGTAAAAAAGGGTTGCCTCACCCCAAATAGTTTTGATGAATGGGTTAACCTTTTACTTCTTTTAAACGGGAAAAATGTTTCTGAAAAAGTTGCCCCTGGGGGCAGAATCTTTTCCCCTGGGCAGGGGGGGGGGTTTGGGTGCCCATTTATCAATTTACCACCCCCTCTTGTGATAAGGGCTGAAAAGATAGGGAGCAGGGCATGGGAACCCAATTTTCCCTTGCTCTTTTTCATCGCATCGAACTGGGCCCAAATTATTATAATTTTGGGAGTCGGAGAGGTCCATTTTATGAGACCAGACTCCTGCAAAATAGGTATCGATCCCGGGTTCCCCCAGCCCTGGTACAAAGAATTCTTAAAAAAAAAATTTTCCCAACTACCCCGGGTGAAAAGGAAAAAGGGGTTTGGGAAATTTCAGAAAACACTATCCCAACACACGGCCCAAGGGAAAACCCAATTGTTAGGAAAGAAAAAAAGCTTCTAAAGGTCCAACAAACATCTGACCTAACCAATAGAAAAAAAAATGGAAGGGAAAAAAGCTCAATTTTCAAGAAGAGCCCCCGAACCTTCAGGATTTGAAGAGTGTTTGTTGGAATAAAAGGGGCGAAAACCCACCTGAGCAAGCAGCAACTAGTTTTTTTTATACGGAGGGATCCTTGAAGCG